>JACXGM010021870.1:5199-17121 GCA_016801145.1 Umbra pygmaea | reverse complement strand
GACAAGACCAAACACTCAACTTAAATACACTTACAAATGAGGACAATGAACAACACCTGTACATGGGAATTAACTACACCGTGATCTATTGGTTAACATGAAACATGTGACAAGACATGGGAGTGAGAGGTGGGAACATGCAATACACAACAGGGGCACAAGAGGGAGGCATATACCACACATTGGGGAGGAACCTGAAATCCATCACACACAGGGCAATACAATGAGGACACAAGAGGGATAAATCTAACAACTAAACCACCGTGTAAACACTGAAAGCAACAAGGGAGACAAAACCACAAAAGACACTAAACAAAATGAAGTCCATAACCCGCCCACTAGGGCTGGACGTTACACTGACATACACGTGGATGAAGGCGACAAAGACTTTTGACTGAGAACTATTCAATTGAACTACAGGTTTATGAGATTTGTTGAACTATGAATTCTCAGGTTAATAATATGTATAAAAACATCTGTACGATACATGAGAATTGTTATGAATACCCATGTATGATTGTTTTAAGGATGAATTGTTCATCCTGCTTGTTTCCACTGATTCCAAATTTAATCAGTGCGAGAGTTACAGACACTGTTTATACAAGTGTCCCATTGAGAGATAATGGATTTTGGAACATGGTGAAATGTATTTACTTCATTTTATATTTTCTTATTTTTATGGGATGTTTTATTGAAAACATATCTGTATACTCACTTATACTTGGAATGATTTTTCCAAGGTAATTTACTTATGACTTTATCTTGTTTGGAACTTTAGCAATTGCATAACAACTGGGGGATTGCTAACTATTATGTATTTATATAGAATTACTTTCTATTGAGATGTCCCTTGTGTGCCTTTGGCATTTAAGGGACATGAGTAGGGAATTGTTGAGAAGTATATTCTATATAATCATGTTTAAATACAGGTTGGACAGTTTAGAATGGTATTACTAGATGAGAGAGTTGTACAGCTATAGTTGGGGCCTATTGTAGGATTCTAAGACAGGGAGAAGATTCAGGGTCAAGCCAGATAAGACTTTCCTTTAGGAGAGTAGGAGAGAAGGAACCAAGGCCAAGAGTGAATTAGGACAGAGAGAGAGCCCTCTACAGTTCTTATATTATAACATCAGCATCAGCAGTAGCTTATGGCTTAGGACTTATAGCTTATAACTCTGTTATATATTAGACTGCTTATAAGTATATGATCTATTGTAGGTTAGACTGTCCATCACAGGTCTAATACATGTAGGTGCCATTCAGATTAATAGAACAGGAAGGGTTCCTGAGTTATTCAGATAACAGCTCCACTATGTAGTATGGAACGTATATGTTCCTTACTCAAGGTTAGGAACAGTGGCCTGGACATTAAGAGATAGTAACCTACGTAGATAGAAGTTAAGGTGACCAGCACATGTTCTCACATAAGACAGTCACGGGTCTGAGGAGATAGGGGTCTCCTTCTAGAAGGTTTGCGAACAACAATGCTAGGGCTATATAACCCAGTTCCATATGATCATTCAGGGCATTTTCCACAACACGTCTTAATGCCTTGTTATGAGATGACCCTGTATCTATAACAAGGAGAACTTTATTAAAGCATTCTATTATCAACCACTACCTGACATCATTTCAACAGAGATCTTACCAAGCCTGTAATTACCTTTTAATAGTATTTATGCGGTAACTTACTAACAACATTTTACCAGTAAGTTACGGTAACTACCCCATTACAGTACCATAACCGTACATGTTTTTTTTACAGTAGGATGCCTTTAATACAGTTCACTTTTACAGTATAATAACCTTACTGTAACTTAGTTTAACTGTATAATACCCTTACTGTAACTTAGTTTTACAGTATAATAACCTTACAGTAATTGTACTGTAATTACAAATATATGCATACTTTAGGTACGTATAAAATACAATCCCATTTTTGTTTGTATGTATTTTCTACACTTTAGTGAGGTGTCTGTCCAGATTTGTGTATAAATGCAAGACGTCACATTAGGCTATTCAATTTTTTTAGGTTTTCTGATAAAGGATGTGAAAATATACGTTTGCTTGTGAACGTGTGTTTCACAAGATTTGTCATTGCTTGCACAAGAGCACATATGAGGAAAAACACTCGGACAGTGTGTGAAATAATATTACAATAAGGGAAAAGTGCCCAAAGTTACTAAATTATTGTTAATAGTGTTCAAATATAGGCATCATTGTATGCTACATGTATTTTCAGGTTTGAGCTGGAATTCTTGTATGTTGAGATGTCAGTTTGTTTTGGTGCACACAGCATGCATCATAATTATGAACTATTCTTTTTGACGTCTCGGAGTGAAAACATAGACTAAACTTGAGGCCACGCGTGATCTGCCTCCGATAGATTGCAGCCTCGCACACATCTTCCTCTGCTTTGGCCACCATCTTCCAACTAAACGCCCGCTAAATATATGCGGGTGATTGATGCGTAGCCACCTCTCACGAAGCAGCCTCTCCAATGTTTTGCGAGGCTTGCGAACAAATCATATTAACTTACTATTACCATTTGACAGTAGCGGAAGAACATCACGGAATGTAGCGAAGTAAAAGTACAGTTTTTTCACTAGAAATTTACTTGAGTAAGAATAAAAGTACCCATCTGTAAATATACTCTGAAAAGTACAAGTTACCGAAAAAATTTACTCAAGTATATGTAACGAAGTAAATGTAATTCGTTACTACCCACCTCTGAAGCGTTACTACAACCATGTTTAAATATGCGCCAAACACTGGGCAGTATTCAGAGGCGAATACATGTCTGAACAATGCAGTTAGCATTTAAATTGACTCAAAGGAAACAAAATGTACAGTTTATTAAATCCCCAGATGTAACTGCAGAACACTGAATAACCTAGGCAAAACATCAGTTCATCCTTTATCTTGGCTTTTTTTTACAAATCCTGATGAGTCTGTATGAAAAATGTGGTGTGGTTGTTTACCACAGAGCTGAAGTTGTTGGGCATTTGGTAAGCGAGGGGAAGGAGGAACAGTCTGTTTAGAAGCATTTGTGAATGACGATGGAGGGGCCAGACCCATGGTACTCCTGCTTGCTGATCAATATCTGCTGGGAGGTGGACAGAGAGGCCAGGATGGAGCCTCCAATCCAGACAAAGTATTTATAAATTGGTGGGGTGGTCCGTAATAGAGCTCAACAGTCCCGCCCCTCGTCCGAGAGAGCTTGGGTTCCGGAAGTAAATTTCCCATTAATTTCTCCCGTTGACTTCTGGAAAAATTGGTATAGAAAGAGTTTTAGACTATGCCTTAGGCTAACCAGCTATGACGTGACTCATAAGCATACAACATATAATTTAGAATGAAAAAATTTACCGCAAATCCAAAAAAAGTCAAAGGTACAAGACTGTGTACATATTTTTTATTCTGATCAAAGGAACTACTCATCCCATAAAACATTGCGAGTGTTATCTTTCCGACTTTACATTAATTTAAATTACCTACCTTTAGCTAAATTCACTTACACAATGTCATCCTTGAAATATGATATAATCTACAGCTCAGTACACGTATTTACAGTTCTCTAAATATCCATATTTTTTGCTACGACACAGGCTTACGACTCGGGCAGCCTGCTTTTTCGCGGGCTCAGTAAACATTTCCATGGTAACCATGAAATGTCTCCATGACATCACAGAGTTTTACCAATCAGAGTCATCACTGCTGGTTTAGGATTGTGGGTAATGAAGTACTTATCCAAGACATTTACCTCAAAACAAGATTGGTGCCCCATGTACTTTCGGCGTCTATATGAGCATATACAATCACCTAGTCATGTCGTAGCTGGTTTTAAGTCTACCATCCACGGTTACGATTTTATGGCTTATACTTGAATTGTCAATGGAGAAAATGTATTGTATTCTTACTTCCGGAGTCGGCTGTGGGCGGGACCGTTGAGGTCTATGGACTGTATGAGAAGCAGAGAAATGGTGATGAGTTTCTCTCATCTAAACTGTTAATACACTTACAACTTGTGCAAAAACATAGAATATGACAATATAAAAATAACACAACAGTCACCAGATGTAGTAGCTTTACAAATTGAGATTATAACATAACATTAAGCAGAGGTCATAATGTTAGCCAAAATGCAGCAACAGCAAGCTCAAAAACAAGCAGTTACTGACGTTAAAGGAGTGTTCCACAGTAAATCAGTTTCATAGTATACCATTTACAAACGTTACCATAGATGATTTATGTCATATACACGTCTGTTCTTTTTCAATATATCAGAGAAAAGCAGATAGTATATTTCAGTTCCTTTCGCATCCACGGGGGTGTTTTTGTGTCCGTCTAAACTTGAGTTACCACAACTCCCAGAATTCCAAGCGAATTTAGTGCCCGTCCCCGTTTGAACACACCGACACAGAACATGGGCAATTCAACAGCACACCTCTGTAGAGCTTGACGCTAGAAAATTATACATATTTGTTTTTGAAATTTTAGTCTAATTTCTATTCATCATGCCCGTTTGGTGTTCTGTACCTGGTTGCAGAAATTACAAGCAAGCCCAAAAAGAAGGAGTAATCTTTCACACTACAATAGGCTATAAAACGTTAAGGTCTGCAGTCTGCATTTTAGGTCGGAAGATTATGAAAGGGATCTACGTGCTAAATTAACCGGCACTACAGCCCGAAAGCGGCTGAAAAGCGATGCGATCCCATCCATTTTTCTTTATCTAGAAAGAGTAGCCTATGTATAGTAAGGTATAGTAATTTGCACGCTCAGCTAACTACTAAATACAGCTGGCACACTACACATACAGTACAATAACATTACCACACAGACACGATGTGTGCTCCATTATCAAGGTACAGAAAATAGGTTTAATAAACTTACTCATTTGTTAATTGTCCTCTTGCTACGTCTCTTTCCATGTGTGCTGGAAAAATTCAGTGATTCAGTGACGCATATGCGGTCGTCAGTCATTTTTGGTTCAAGCCTTACAAGTAAAGCTTGTCCACGATCCCATTCATTGTAGCAAGTGCTTTTTTCTTCAGTAGACATGGATGGACATATTCCCACAGAAGCACTTAGGAAATTAGAATTTAACCGTGTTTCCGCTGGATAATCTGTAGAACGTGCTGCCTTGTTGAAGCTGAATATCAAACTCCATTTGTTGTAAATGTTCTTCGGTCACAAACATGTATGTTTGGATGTTTGGATGTCACTCAGAATGTAAAAGCAAGTTGTAAAATTCCTCATCTGCAAATCCTAGGTTAGTAGCAATTGTGTTACCAGCGACTTTGGTTACGAACTGTTTCACAGAATCCAGAGAACATGCCGGGTGGGCGGGGCTTGGAACAAGGAAGCCAGCGTTGTAGTTCTATACATACTTAAAAAAATCATACCACCTCGTCTGTTTAGCATTAAAACAGCTGATTGACACGTCACAGAAAGACAAGCTATACCTTAAAATAATCAAGGACAACCAAGGCTTTAATAAGTAGGTTTGAAAGCCAGATCAGTATAACAGGGATGCTTATTTTCGCGACAGAATACACGCCTATATTCATTTTTCCCCTCTCCAAAGTCCATTGGACTCACACTGTGACGTCAGCATGTGAAAATTCCCCGCAAAATTTCAAATCTTGCTCTTACACTAGCCAGGCATGGGTGAAACATATCTCACTGTTCTACAAATGTCTGGGAAAAGCTACTAGCACCTCCAGATACCTGTAGGGTGAAGTATCCCTTTAAACTTCAAGTATATGGGTTACATTTTAATTAAGCCAAAGTTATAATAGTGGTCTGACAAGTGAAAAAGATGTCCCGAACCGCACGTGTAAAATGAGTTGTGATAGCTAATCCTTACCATGGGTACAATGTAACGTTGGCGCGAGACAAACGAAACTAGTTAACAGCTTACTCTTACTTAGCTATGACACATGTCGGTAACCTAACTTCGCTGCTAGCAACTTTGAGCAGAGATTTTAATGTCACAGAATTAGCAAAGATCGGCTTTCCCAGAGAATGTCTAATAAAGAGAGAACTCCCACTCTCGGAAAACGTCTGGCTTCCGAACTGGTTGCAGTCCCACTCGGGTTCCATATGAGGGCGGTCACGGGGGAGTGCAGAATGAATGGAGGTCTATGTAACTATACCCATCAAAATCTGCTTTTCTTAGTTTATAATTTTTTGTCTAGTAATTTGAATGTTGCATTTGAAAGGGGAGGCAAAGAAAATACACACTGCTATGTGTTGCCCGTTTGCAATAAAGCAACTGACACTGTGCTCCAGTCACTGGTCTTTATTTTTCAGTAATTCTGAAAAGGAAAAATAATTAAATCTCTACATGCTGGCGGTAAAACAGGAGCCATTTGCATTATTTGCGTGGTATCAAAGATTACTTGAGAGTAATTCAATTAATGTCACTATATAATATTCATATATTATAGACATACAGTTCCTGCACACAGTTTACCTCCCTAAGCAGAAGATGAAACAAAGAACTGTTCAGTACAAGGTACAACATAACCCTCTGTTAGAAATAACATGACAAAATAATATAATCAAGCAGACCACATAGTTAACCAACATATTAACATGACTACCTTAGGACTTTATCAAGAAAAACGAAAGAATACAATACATTGTCATTCATTATCACATTGTAGAGCACCTGTTGCTTACTCTGTTCAAATATTGACATATCTTACCTGAAAAGCAAAAACAATTAAATCTCTACACGCTGGCGGTGAAACAGGAGCCATTTGCATTATTTGAGTGGTATCAAAGATTACTTGAGAGTAATTTGTTTTCCCATCCGCAACTCTACTCCCAGAATATGAACTCCATCTACTGGCTGGAGGTGGTATTTACCGCTCAATGCACTATAACTGAATTGTTATTCTTAGAGATTAAAAAGGAAATTGTTGAATGACTCAAACTGCAATAAACAAAAATAAAACAGGAGGGTGGAATGTCCATAACTACGATACCACACTCTCCCCCTCTGAACAAATGTCGTCCCGACATTGCATTTCCTATTGTGTAACAGGAGTTTTGTCTTTTACAGAACAGGTTTGATACTTTTCCCAAGGGCCAATTCCCATACCTGAAAAAAACATTGCATAGACTGCTTATCAATGGTTATGACCATGCTCTTTGTGCACGAAGTAACAAGGACATAAGCATTTTTAATGCTGTGATAGTTTGTTTTTAAATGTTTAACATTAGTTTTTTAAATTGTCTGGGTTCTCTTATTACAGTAGTCAACATCCCACTTATACAAGCAAATTAGGAATTAAATATCACATACCCAATTATCGGCCTTTGATTTCACACAGCTTTTTTCCCAACCATTTATTTCCCTTCAATAAGAAAGTCTCTCAAAACAGTCCTTTGTTTATATTTTCTAGCAACAGTCCATATACCAGATTTTTATCGAAGAATATATATAATTTTTTTTACAGTCCCTTTTTTTAAGCTCGATGTCAAGTCCATTTATTTATTTATTTACCATGGCCTCCAGTAACAGTCCATAGTGATTCTATGCATAGCAAGGTTTCTCTGCACAGCGCTGGGTTGGCCCAGTGTTTCATACGACAGTGTTTTTGCCTGTCTCCTCTCTCTTCTAGGGTAGATTCGGGTCTCTGTCGTCTCATTCTGATCCTCATTATTCTATGCATTGTCCCTTGTAGTGTTCATAGGTGGCATTTGAGGATCTTCATCACTCTCCAATGACTATGTTTCCACATCCTCCATATTTGTAGGCCAGGCTTGCTCTTCCCTTGTGGTCTGTTGATACTGCCTTTCCTCAGTTTCCTGTGGACGGAATACCTCAGCTGCGGGATTCAGTAAAGAGGTCACTTGCTGCTCTGTGGGGGGCCAGCTGTAATGGCCCCTCTGGACTTCTTCATCAGAGTCCCACTCACTGTCTGTGTGTTCTTGTATCACAAGGGATTTTCTTTTTGTTCTGGTGTGTTTCTTTGTCATGTCTTAATTTTTGTAATTTAGTGGAGGCTGCTCAACTGGAAGATGGTCACAAGGTAAGAGCAAATTCCGGTGCAATACTTTTGTTCTCCCCGCTCCGTTTTCTGGTTTTACTTCAAACACAGGGCTGTTTTGCCCTTTCTTTCGCATCACGACATACACTTTATCTTCCCAGTAGGAGCGGATTTTCCCTGGGCTTCCCTTCTCACCCACATTTCTTACCAAGACTCTGCTGCCCTGTTGTAACTCTGCCCGATATATCTTCTTGTCATACTGCCCCTTCCCTCTAGCTGCAATCTTCGCTGCAGACCGGGAAGCTATTTCATAGGCTTCCGCCATCCTCTTCCTCCACCTTTCAACGTAAACACAATAGGAGCCCTTATTGCTGTCCCTCCTTACATCAAAAAGAAGATCAATTGGTAATCTGGGATGCCTCCCAAACAATAAGAAGAAAGGGGAGTAGCCTGTGACATCCCTACAAGTACAATTGTAGGCATGGACAACCTTTGCCAGAGAGTTCTTCTAATCGGTATTCTGTTCTTCAGTCAGTGTTCGTAGCATAGATAGCAGAGTGCGGTTAAATCTCTCCGACTGTCCGTTCCCTTGCGGGTGGTAGGGCGTGGTGTGAGACCCTTTG
Source organism: Umbra pygmaea (assembly GCA_016801145.1). Lineage (NCBI taxonomy): Eukaryota > Metazoa > Chordata > Actinopteri > Esociformes > Umbridae > Umbra > Umbra pygmaea. The sequence continues at coordinate 8,495 of JACXGM010021870.1, read as the reverse complement.
ATTCCACAGTATTCTTTTAGTTTGGACATCAACTGGTTTTCGAATTCTCTTCCCATAACATGGTGGATTCTTTGTGGAAAGACAAATTTTAGGAAGCTTTTCTGCCACAGTCTTTGCTGATTTGTTAGTGGTAGCATACGCCTGTGCAAATCTTGTATAAAGGTCCATTACCACTAATATGTATTCATAGCCTCCTTTACATGTCTCGAGATGTAAGACAGAAACCAGCTCAAAAGGGTGAGTTGTCTTTATAGGTGACAAAGGTCCTCGGTTTGGTCTGTTAGGCTTCTTCTACTTTAGGCATTCACAAACCTTTGTTACAAAGTGCTCCACGTCCCATTGCATTTTGGGCCAGTAGAACCGATCTCTGATCAAGTTCAGTGTTCTTTCCACACCAAGATGCCCCATCTCCTGGTGAAGTTCCCTGTAGATAAGTGGCTGGTATTGCTTGGAAAGCACTAGCTGGTACCTGGACTTATTTTTCCTGTGCAAGGTGCCATCTTGCTCAATGTGAAGCTTCTTCCATTCCCTCAGCAAGGCTCTTACATCACTATTTTCTGCTTGACTAGCTTTTTCACTGGGTCTGTGATTTCTGGCTTTGTATTCTGGCTTTGTATTCGAATCACTGAATCTTGTTCCTGGGCTTCCCTGATTTTGTTTCTCGGTATTGGCTGAATGGACTCCAGTAGTCGATCCCTCTCCCCGTGTTCTTCAATAGCATTTAGCGTTACTGAATTGAAGTATGGTGTTGTTTCTGTTTATTGCATGATGACTGATTGGGTGGATGCGCTGATTATTTCAGGACTGACCTCTTCAGTGCACCGTGATATAAATCCCTCAATGTCCAGTGGCATCCTCGATAGGCCGTCAGCGTCTGCATTGGATTTGCCCGGGCGACACTTGATGGTGAAGTTGAAGTCAGCCAACTCTGCGACCCACCTCTGTCCAGTTGCATTCAGCTTGGCAGAAGTCAAGACATATGTGAGTGGGTTATTATCCGTACATACAACAAATGAAGATGCATGATATAAATAATCTCGGAAACTATTACATATATCCCACTTTCATGCCAGGAATTCCAGTTTACCTGAATGCATGTTGTACCTTTTCTCTGGTGGTGTGAGAGTCCTGGACCCGTATGCAATTACCCTCAGCTTTCCATCCTTTCGCTGGTAGAGTACTGCTCCCAGCCCCTCTTGGCAGGCATCACAGTGCAACACAAAGGGTTGATTGAAGTCTGGGTAACCCACCAGTGCTAGATTACCCAGACTTCAATCAACCCTTTGTGTTGAATGAAGTCTGGGTAATCTTCAATCAACCCTTTGTGTTGATTGTAGATTACCCAGACTTCAATCAACACAAAGGGTTGAATGAAGTCTGGGTAATCTAGCACTGGTGGGTTAGACAAGTATTCGACTAACTGGGTCAGCGCCTCCTGGTGTTGGTCTGTCCAGATGATGGGGGTTCGACTTGGCAGTTGGCCCTGTTTTCTTGCTCCTGGTTTTTTCTTTTGTTTGGGGGACCCTTGCCCGCTGGTAACAAGCCTTCTGGTGTACTATTTGACTGTGGAGCTGACAGCAAGTCATACAGTGGCTTGGCAATGCGTAAAAAGTTCTGTACGTAGGATCTGTAATAGGAGATAAATCCTAATACTCTCCTGAGCTCCCCTACAGTTGCTGGCTTCCTTTTTTTAAGAGCCTGAACTGGGGCCACCTCCGCTGGGTCCATTGAATAGCCGTCTTTTGAGACCACCCTGCCCAAGAATCTCACTTTCCGCTTGAACATTTCAAATTTTTTTGCTGTGAGTTTGATGCCATGCTGCTGGTACTGACGCAGGACCATCTAAATGTGTTGGACGTGGTCATTAAAAAACTTGCTGTGTACCAGGTTATCATCTAAATAGGGCTGACAGATGTCATCTCTAAGTCCAGAGGAATGCGTACCCACTCATTAAAGCCCCAAGGGGTAATAAATGCTGTGAGGGGACTGTTACATCCCCCAGTATAGTAAATACATGAAAGGGTTAACCTTGTCCTGTTTAAGTGTTTCTGTGCTGTGTTTCTGTCTTGTTCTGTGTGTTTGTGCTGTTTCTTTTCAGTTTGTGTGTTTCCCTCACAGGTGGTGCAGATTCCCTTATCAAGCCAATCATCACTGACTCCTCCCCTTCATTATCCGGTCCAGCTGATCTCAGTCAACATTTCCCATCATGCCTTTCCCTTCAGTGTATATCTGTGCCCCTGTTCATTCAGTCTCTCTCTCTTTCGGTGTGTGAGGTTGCCTTTATAATACTTGGTCTGTATTTTGGTGTGTGCCAGTGGCCACACCTGGTTTGGTAATAGTGTGTGTAATTAGTGTTGTGTTAGTATTTGTGGATAGATAATTAGAGAGCGGTGTTGTGTTAGTTTGAGTGATAGGCCTATTTAGTATGGAAGTGTGTTAGTCTAGTGTGTAGAGTGATTAGTATTTTTGTTCTGTTTGGTGTACCTTGTGTTTATACTAATCATGTGTTTGTTCTCTTCTGTTTCCCAGAGGTGGAGAGGAACACTTGGGGAGTGTCAGGACAGATGCCCATGGGCTTACACCACCCGTAGGGATACTCCTCTGTCTAAACACACTAAGATCTGAGCGCCCACCCCCATGTACTTTGGTTAGGGCACCTTGATCGCGTGCCAGTTAGTTAAGTTGTGTATTTTAGCGGGTTAGTTAGGTTAGGGGTGGGGTTTTCAATATAAGTTCTCTGCTTTGGTTCTGGCTCAGCTTCTCCTCCCAAAAATATCATTTACATTTTACCTTGACTAAATAAAATAAGCCCATTGTAAAAAGGTACTTTCTGGTTGTGTGTCCTTGCTTGCACCTACGACCCCATACCTCTTTTGCTGACTGCAAGGCGTCCTTGGGTAGTGGTTGTGGCATCCCACTCCCCTCCTGGGGAGCAGCGCGTAACAGGGACAGCTTTCCTCATCAAGATGCCCTTGGAGGTAAGCTTTCCCCTGGTCTAAACCCAAGAGCTCCCACTTAAACTGTCCATCATGTCCTGTATTCTGGGAATGGGATGTCTATCAGGTATTGACTTCTGGTTCAGCTCTCGGTAATCACAGCAGAGTCGCATGCTGCCGTCCTTCTTTCTCACACAGACAATAGGTGAGGAATATGGGGATCTTGATTTTGCGATCCATCCTTGATTTAGAAAGTCTTGCAGGTACTCCTTGACTTCCTTATGTAATGGCTTTGGGACTGAAAGATAAATCTTCTGGACAGGGTTTCGGTCTAACTGTATTGGTGGGTCCCATGCTCGC
>JACXGM010021869.1:6831-17127 GCA_016801145.1 Umbra pygmaea | reverse complement strand
ACACTCATCCCAGTGTCTATCCCCCATGCTACACTCATCCCAGTGTCTATCCCCCATGCAACACTCATCCCAGTGTCTATCCTCCATGCTACACTCATCCCAGTGTCTTATACTCCATACTCCTATGTTACAGTACATACATCCCAGCCAATCACAGACCTAGTATTTTTCAGTCACCGATTGTCTATTGACCTGCAAAACACTAGAGTGGCTGAACATCAAATGAAATTACTAGACAGTTAGGGCCTTTTTACACTACCGATAGATTTCAGCAACATTTTCATGTTGCTGAAATAACAAAGTATGCTAAAGTTGAGACAAATCATATCCATACTGTTTGTATTTACACTTTCATCTCTCCAGACCGAAATCACGCGTTTGTGGAAGTGTCATTCAAGATGTCTAGAGCTGGGTGTACTTCGCTCAGAAACCAGCTCAGCCCACTGACTTACACATGAAGAATTTCCCTGCAATACACATTTCTCCTGTGCTGTTTGCAAACCCCCAGGTGGGATCTTTCAAATTATTCTTGTGCGCTACCTTCAAAAGTTGCATGGAATTCGAGAGAGACTTGCACTACAATTGTGTCTCGTCCCGAGATTGGCTCGAGCAGACTGAAATGTTGCTGAAATCTATCATAGTGTAAAAAGCCTCTTATCCATTAATGGTATTGCAAACAGTTGCACATGCTTGGATAAATACTACAATAACAATACATGGCCTGCATAAACTGTATTGGTTGGCTTTTTGTATTGGTTGGATAATTGTAGTGATCGTTCCTTATAATGTGTTGTGTTAAGAGTCTATTTTGGGGGTTTGGAGTTAAGTTTAGGTACATATTTGGGGTTGGTGAGGTTAGGGTTAGGGTTTATGGAAAATAATATTTTGCATGAGAATACAAGTTTGACCTGAGAAGTATAATAAAACAAATGTGTTTCAAACCTTATTGTCAGCGAAGGCAAGCCAGCGGCCTCCCAAGGCAATGGGGTTCAGGTAGGGGCCTGGACAGGGAAAACAGGCTGCAGAGACACAGGGGGAATATAAAACAAAATTATTTTAGGTTTGGTTAGCTGTTTTGGTGTTAGAAGATCCACTTGTTGCCTTGGCGATATTTGAGCTGTTTCAAAACAAAACTAAGGAAAAACAATGATATGACAATGTTATTTTATATGTTTAGCCTATTCTCTAACAGTACACACATTATACACTGGAAACAAATTAACCAATACCAGTGTGAAAGCGTGTCTGCTTGTAGTGGTGGGTGTGCTGAGAGCAGAGTATATTCAGATAATGGAAATCCCATTGACAAGTCAGAGTTCCTCTCCCCAGAGACTGTCTCTGTCCCTCTTTTAGCCTTCATGTGTTAGTGATAGGGATCTTGCTTGAAAAGGTACAGTCAATCACCGTGTGTGTTAGTTGTTCCCATTGGGATCTGCGTGTCTACCAGTCAATCGAGACAGGAGCCGCCCCCACTTTATTGGTCATCATGTGGCTCTGAGTAAACCTAGCACACACTTACGCCGTCACAAGCATACACACAGTCACTCACAAACACAAACACACTAAGCAAACGGCGGTGAATACACCAGCATGAATACAAACAAGCTGCTGAGCTATCAGTATAAACTAAAACGAAAGAGTTCACCCACTCAAACAGACGTTGATCTAAACTGTCATGACACAGTAGACCTAATGACGGGGACCACTGAAATGAACACATCGTAAAGGTCGCACAGCATCACAAACCATTTGAGATCGTTTCCAAAACATCACCTGTGATTCAGTCAATTTGTCTGCCGTGACCAATATATTAGTCATAGGATGTCCGACCTACCATGACCCAACAGGGTTACATAAAGTCTGAAATACAGTATACCTTAAAAAGTATTTGAACCCAGTCCTGTAAAGTAAATTGAGCATCCCACAGAATTCACCGGCACACAAACACCTCTGTAAACAGACAGGGTGTAATGATGACACAACAGTGCAGTGAGCAATTTCAACATGAACGCACATGCACTCGCGCACACACACGCGCACGCACGCACGCACGCACACGCGCACGCACGCACGCACGCACGCACGCACGCACGCACGCACGCACGCACGCACGCACGCACGCACGCACACACACACACACACACACACACACACACACACACACACACACACACACACACACTGGGGGCAATGGGAGGGGTTTAGTTGAAATGAACATCAGTGATGAGGATTCTGAGGAGAGGCAGTCAGAGAGTCTAGTGTACAGCAGGGTCAGTTCTAGGAGTCTAAGATGCACAGGGTGAATAGGGCCTGAGTTAAGCCACAAGGCCTTTAATGATATAGCTGTTGCCACTCCAAAGACTGGAGATACTGATCGAACTGTGTGGAACTGCCTAACTGGTGTGCTGCCTGTGACCGTGACACTAGTGTCAACATAACTTCTTCTTAAGAAGGACTATTTAAATATTGTCTATTAGAGTTGTTGAACACCCCTGATACAGAGAAGTCCATCTATAGAATGAATTAGAGTAGCTATTTGCTCTGGAACACAGAACCAGGCAGGGTTGCCCTGTGTCCCCCTTACTCTTTACCATCGTTATTGAGCCCCTTCCAGTGGCGATGTGGGCCTCTGTCTCTTTCCGTTGAACATTGTAAGCAGATGAACTGTTACTCTATGTACATAACCCCTCTACCTCTTTGCCCTCTATCCTCTCCATTCTAGATACATTAAGTTATTTTTCTGGTTTCAAGCTTACTCCCAAAGAGTGAATGCCTAAGATTCATATCAATCTGGCAACTTTGCAGCTCCAGCAGACAGATTTGCCGTTTCAGCTTAACCGCTATGACTTTAAGTACCTTGGAGTTGCAACCCTTCTCACACTGATGAATGCTGATTTCCAGATGTGTGGTAACTTACCTTTATTAATTAAGTATTTTTAAAGTCAATTAATTAGGCCATCACAAAATGTGTATGTGGAGGAAAGGTACCCAGAGTAGGTATGTCCTTATTTCAGAGATGTATTTTCAGTGAAGGACTTGCACTTGTATTTTTTGTACAAAATTTATTTTTTACTATTGGGTGGCCATCTTTTAGAAACTGGCATTCTTGTTGCATTCTCCAGATACCCATTGGTGCCACCTAGAGGTACTGTCTTAAAATTCTACACATCTTCCTTTTTTAGCTACTGGCAATATGGTAGTACTGTCCACAATAAATATCTAGTACTCCTATTGGCCCTATTGATAGAATCACATATTGACAAATTGTATCTAAAATACAAATTGTATAAAGAAACATAGCTGTTTATGGTCTTCTGGAAGACTTGCTCTCATTTGACCCCTGCAGAAGCATTTCTCTAGGTTTTCGTTTCACCTCAATATACTTAAAACATTTTTTTATGAATTTTGGACAAGGGGGGTCTTTTGTTCGGCGGGCAGTTGTTCTGATCTGGGGGGAGTGCGTGTGCGAGGCGGAATGAATAGGGGGAGAACAATATTGTGCATAATAAAAACATAAAAAGAGAACACCCACCTTAGATAGAACAATATAATCTCCACAAACAAGCCACTGCAAAAAATTACTCTACAAAAACAAGTAAATAAACTATGAATACAAGGTATTTCTTGCTTGTAATAAGTAAAATAATCTGCCAATGGAACAAGAAAAATTACACAGATTTTCAGGGCATATTTACTAAAAACAAGTGTTTTTATCTAATACAAATATAGTTTGTTAAGTAAATATGTCTAATTTTAAGGATGGTTAGAGTTTTTGACCTGAATACAAGATAAATATACTTTTTTGCCAATGGAACAAGATTTTTAAGACAGGACTTTTTGCAGTGCAACTACTAACAATAATACTACACATTAAAGGATGTCTGTTTTAATGCAGACAAAACACACAAGCAACTACTAAGAATAACACTACACATTAAAGGATGTCTGTTTTAATGCAGACAAAACACACAAGCAACTACTAACAATAACACTACACATTAAAGGATGTCTGTTTTAATGCAGACAAAATACATCTCCAATATATGAGAAGGCTCAATTTGGAACGATTAACCGTGATGAACGATACCCTGGTCCCAGTGAACCTGACTATCCAGACGGATGTCAGACAGACCAGACAACACATTCATTAGACACTAATTTCCAAATAGCAGTTGGTTTACCGTCTGCAAGCAGTCATGGACTTGTTACATTATACCTTTTCTTCCTGTACAGTCCCCGAGGTCATGTTAAGATGAACGGAAACATATAAATTGCAGGATGTCACCTCAATGTTTCAAGTTTGTGTCACACTGCAGATGTTATAGATGTACAGTGAAAATCTGTTTCAACGTTATCTTTCTACCTACCTCCTAAACACAACCCATAACTATCATAGTGTTGAGGGTATGTTGAAACTGATTATTTTAATATATGCTATACATCAGGTTAAAAACAGGCTTAGGTCCCAGCAAGGTGTACCAAACAGGCCCAAGCCTGGCAGCAGAAGTACAAAATAGGGTACATGCCTGGCAAGTAGAGGTACCAAACAGGGCACATGCTTGGCAAGTTGAGGTACCAAACAGGACACATGCTTGGCAAGTTGAGGTACAAACCAGGCCCATGCCTCGCAGCAGATGTACCAAACAGGGCACTTGCCTGGCAAGAGACGTACCAAACAGGGCACATGCCTGGCAAGAGACGTACCAAACAGGGCACATGCCTGGCAAGAGACGTACCAAACAGGCCACATGCCTGGCAAGAGATGTACCAAACAGGGCACATGCCTGGCAAGAGATGTACCAAACAGGGCACATGCCTGGCAAGAGATGTACCAAACAGGGCACATGCTTGGCAGCAAAAGTACTAAACAGGGCACATGCCTGGCAAGAGACGTACCAAACAGGGCACATGCCTGGCAGAAGAGGTACCAAACAGGGCACATGCTTGGCAAGTAGAGGTACAAAATAGGACACATACCTGGCATGAGATGTACCAAACAGGGCACACGCTTGGCAAGTAGAAGTACAAAACAGGTCCATGCATGGCAGCAGATGTACCAAACAGGGCACATGCCTGGCAGCAGATGTACCAAACAGGGCACATGCCTGGCATAAGAGGTACTAAACAGGGCACATGCTTGGCAAGTAGAGGTACAAAACAGGTCCATGCATGGCAGCAGAGGTACCACACAGGCCCAAGCCTGGCAGCAGAGGCTTGCTACAATGAAAAAGTGCTCCATACTTTTAATTATAAAACGTAATATTTTAAAAGGGATGCTATAGCCAACTGTGGGTCCTGCCGGCACACCTGGGACTCAGTGTGGACATCATTGCAGCCTCCATGTTTCCCAGCCCAGTGGACACCTGAAAAACAGACCTCTTTGGGTAAACTTTCCCCAGTTCAACTCCATACAGAGGCTGATAACACTGCTTAAAAGTAGAAGGCAAAAACGGACGTGGTTGCCAGCGAGAGAGTATGTCTGCAGACGTTATATTTGATGGGACGTCGGGAAAATCACATTGACAAAACACTCAGTAACCCAATAAATTCTTATTTGAGGAATGTAACATGCATATGTGAGAACAATTTGGAAGATGGTGTCCTTTGAAGGGTTATGCTGGATGGTGATGGACTATGAGATCAGCCAATCAAATCCACCCGCTGCTTCATCAGCTCCTGCCATAGAGCTCCTTTCAAGTTCCATGGTGAGGCATGGTGACTCTGTACCGGGAATCACAGCAAGACAGATGGGAGGACCAGATGAATCCATGGTAACGGTATCTGTCTCTGGTTAGATGTTTGGGCTGGAAGGTGCCAGTGTGACACAGACACTGCGGTATTCTGGTGTTGGAACGTTTCAGTGTTATAGGCTGGCGTGTTGAGCGAATGGGCCAGGCTGACTATGGCTCTGTGTTTGTGATGCCGGCTGTAATGTTCTGTTGTTTTGCTGCTCCACCACATGAACACAGACAGAGTCGGCAAAGACAAAGCATCTGTTCCCGGATGATAGGAGAATTGATTTCACTGAAGATTAGATGACCCTGTTAGTACTAATATGTGTATCCACTGCGCCCATATGGACGTGTGTGCGTGATGAAAAGAGCAATGTGAGAAGAATAAAGCAAAGCCACAAGGGAAAAAAAGTCTCAACAAGAACACAGAAATCAAAGCTTTATTTTTTGGTAAAGTCAATTTTTTTCTTTTTGCTGTACATTTAAAGGATGTGAATATTTGTTTCAAAGATGAATATGATGCAAGAGTAAAGACTCTCACCTTTTATTCCATCCTCCATTTAATGTGAGCATAAGTATTGGGACATTTGGCCTACATGTTTCTAATTCATTTGGTGTTTCCTGTTGCAGTAATTGTTTACACATTAAAGACCTGTGAATGTGTAGTTTCAGTTCCACACTTAGGATTTGCCTTTGGATTCTGTATTTGGTGCCAGTATGCCAAATCTAACTTCAAGACTAAGACTAATGGAGTTGTCTATGAAAGAAAAGCAAGCAATGATTTGGATTATAAAATAAAAAAGAAAGTTAATTAGAATCTTAGCACAACACTTGAGCATAAAAAAAATCAACAGCCTGGAATGTCTTGAAGAAAAATAAAAGAAACCACTGGTGTCTTCAGCAATCAGCAACGACTAGATCAGCCAAGGAAAACAACACCAGTTGATTACAGAAAAATGACCAGAGCTGTAATAATAAGTGTTTTGCAACTAGATACAGCTTTTAGAATTTTTATATTGGCTTTACGTTGAATTGATCCAATACTTATGCTTACATAAAACGGGGGGATGGAACTCTGAAAGTGCTGTTATTCTTAGCTGGTAAAACACATGCTGAAACAGCCAGAAATAAAAGATGACATTTTGTACTATTGTCTCATATTAACCTTTGAATTGTATTTTCAAATGCTTTGAGTGTACAGCAAAAATAGAAATGTTGACTTTACTGTCCTAATCCTTATGGAGGGCACTTTACTTCTGCCCAGGTTCTCGGAAAATCAGTAGATAAGAAACAGCATAGCGGTGATGCAGCCTATCGCCCTTACTTGTAACAAAGAACTTTTTGGTGAATGTGCAGCTGTCAAATGCAGCGATCTTCTCCTGCAGGGTGACAACCAGAATCCTGCAAGAGTCAAGAAAAATGACAGTTAAGAAACAGAAACATAAATGTAGATAATATTAAAGCTTGAGGAGGTTCAGATGCTGTACACACTCCTTGTTGCAGTGGAGGTCGTAGATGGGCGTCTTGAACTGGATGGACTTGACCATGTCCCCTGACCTCATAGAGTACAGGTCCACACAGCAGTATGCAGGGCTGGTCCTACACACAAACACAACCAGCACATCCTTTATGTCAACAATTCACTGCAAAAAAGACACAGATGTTAGGACTGGCGAGTCCTCAGTAACAGATTTGAGTCATCACACGTGTCCACAGCAGACCTTGGTAATCAGACACAGTGTTCAGCCTCTGGAAGTGAAGATCAAATGCCAGTTGAGTCCAGGCCCTTGGCAGTCCCTAAATAACACATTTAAAAGCACAGCGGGGAGAGCGGCAGCCTACAGTCTCAAACCATCTCTTCATTTTCAGCCTTCACCCCCCTTGCCCCCCCCAACCCCGAGGATTTACACAAGATTTGTTTCCAATCTCCATCTCTGCCTCTACAGCACGTCCGTAGTGAGAGCCAACAGTACAGAGGGCAGAGGGGTTACGAGTTAAACGGTTTGTCGTGTAACACACTTTTACTCGAGGCCCTCCATCATCACAAGTCCAAGTCAGGGGAGAGGCCAACACCAGCTTGTGGCTGCTAGAAATGTTAACCAGGAAATAAATCCTCATCAATGGTTTAATCTCTTGTCTCTCTGTCTTCTCCTCCTTTCCCTTTTATTCACCTCCTCTCTCCTCTTTCTCTCTCTTACTCTTCCCTCTCGCTCATCTGGCAGGGTCCATGTTAGAGCCTTTCTAAAGAGCGATGTGTTGGTTTTCAGGTCGGTTGCTTTCAGCAGCTATATACTCTCGTGTATTTTTCCAAATCCTCCTCACATAAAAACATAAAAATCTGTTCGTATTTATAAAGTTGTTTATTGTCACTGTACAATTTCACAGGAGATGCACATACTTACAGCATGAATCTAGACAGGCTTCTTTTTTTATTCAACCCAGAAACATAAAAATATATTAATATGAAAGTCAGATCTCATCTCCTGGAACATTAAGCTGATTTCTATTCCAATGAACAGGGTTGGACAACACACAATTATAACGTTATAATGTCCTTCTGCATTCCCAATCACTGCGAGCCACCGACAGGCCCACTGACCGCCTCGTCATTCCCCTCCTCTTCTTTATGGTGGAAAAGATCTGCTTCTCCCATTGAGAAAGTCTCTGACAGATGCAAACAGTGGATGACATACTGCGGTAGAGCCGTTGAGAAAATTACCCAGTTTCAAAATATGCACATATCATGGCATCGCAAGTGGCCAAGACATCTTAAACTGGCCGCAAAGCACAAGGAACATGGAAACACTTAGGGCAGAGTTGAATGGTAAAAAGCTGCAGGAACTCTTCTCCATGTGCTACTCCACAGCCCTGAGTGGCAGCCATGAAGAACCAGAGGGTTTCATCTGTCATAACTCTTCTAAGGAGGGAATCTTTGAATGGAGCCGATGACAGAGAAGCCAGTCTGCAAGCACACCACGCTTCTCCCCCAGCTCTCTATGCTCTCCCCTACCGTTCGTTCATTCATTCTCTTCAGGTTTTTTTCACCCTCTCCCTTCGTATTTCCTATTTCCTCTTCGTAGGTCAGCAGACCTGGCCCTGGTTTAACTGCTGTGGTTCGTGTTAGCCAAGTGTGCACTGGCTATATTGAGTCTTGTCGCTACAGCAAATGCCAAACAGGGTTGGTGTCTGAGGAGTCAGGCTGATTCTGTCTCAATGTCAGCCTGAGTGTTGGGTAGGGCCTGGGTGAGTAGCCTAGCATTTAATATTGGGGAAGTATCCTATGCTAGGTGGATCTGTTGATCTACACTTGTGAACAACACATACCTGAAAAACATTTGCATGTAACAGGACAAATATAACCAGTGTGTGTGTGTGTGTGTGTGTGTGTGTGTGTGTGTGTGTGTGTAGAGCACTACAATGACGACTACAGTGGACGTGAACACATCTCCACACAGCTGCCAACAGAGCCAGCAGCATGGCAGACACCCAGCGCACACACACACGTGCGCACACGCACACACACACACACGTGCTGCTGAATCCATTTTAACCAGCCAGTGGTGGACAGCATAGCAGCAGCTCCGGCGCCACGGGGGCCCTCAGATCTCCCAGCCCAGCCGGAGACATAAAACACTGTCTCACATTGTGTGCATGTACATTATGTGCTTGCGTGTCTAACACAGTGTCTGCATATTTGTGTGCGCACACGAGTCTGTCTGGGTGTGTGTGTGCGCCAGTGTGAGTGTCTGCTGTTCTGCATGCATGTCAGCGTGTGTGCATTCCTCACTGGATTCTCGGTCAGAGGTAAGGGGGAGTCTGTAGAGGTAGGGGCACATGGTTCTGGGTGACCTCCATTCACTGCTCTCTAGCAGCCAGCCTTAACTCTGATCTGCTGACCTCTGGCTAAGAGATCCGGGCATGTGATGACACTCTCTGGAACTGTGAGGGGGATAGCATTACCAATCTGAGCGCACACACAGATTCATAAAAAAATATAACTTTTCTTAACTTGCTTTCTGGCGGCTCTTCCATCGATTTGGACATTATCACCGAGGTCAGCTCAATCTAATCCAAATGCTTTCTATGATATAACAGGCGCCCGGGTTGATTCATTCATAGGGACAATGATGATGGCCCGTCCCTCTATTATGGAATAAAAATGGCACCCAGTTGAATAGTTTTGGCCTGGGCAGTATTTTAACTAATGGCTGTGTTCTAATGGAGCCACGGCAGGGTCAGTTGTAATGTGATTTCCTGAAGCTGGGGGGCTGAGAGCCACGCTAAATCATCATTATTGTTATGGATCAGGCTAGATGCCAGTCCAGCAACATGTTAAGGTGACACTGAGCGCCGGCCTCTGCCTCAGTAATAGAACTGTTAAGATGGCCTTTTACATCAATGTGTCAATTACGATTTACAGGGATTGGCCTTTTGGGTCTGAATTGATGGAAAGGACAAGGAGTTTGCAGAGACGGAGGTGGGCGGGGTAGGGGAGAGAGAGAGAGAGAGAGAGAGAGAGAGAGAGAGAGAGAGAGAGAGAGAGAGAGAGAGAGAGAGAGAGAGA
>JACXGM010021867.1:0-17068 GCA_016801145.1 Umbra pygmaea | reverse complement strand
AGTCCATCAGTACTGTAATCAGTATATATACATATATATATATATATATATACAGTATATATGTATATCTGAGGGGGCTTTAACAGGTAAGAGGAACAAACACTAAACCATGGGGTCAATAAAGATTTTGGCAATGAGAAGGTTGTAACTGTTATGTTATTAACATTACGTTAGTTAAACAAAAAGTAACTTGTAATCTGTGGTGGCTTTATTGAAAGTATGAACGCTAATTCGTGGAGAATATAAAGATTGATAAATGTCCAGATTACAGCTGCCTTCTCTACTTACAGATGTTTTCTTTGCTAAGGTAGGCGTTGTCTCTGTGTATAATAAGGCTCAGGAATCAGGTTCCAGGAAAGTCTCAGCTGACAGTCCTGGAAGGATGTCACCAGTTAGCTTTGCAGAGTGTAACACACAAGGCCAGCCTAAGATTCGAACTTCAGTTTTTCCACACACCATATTATCCTCAAACTGATTCTCTTTCTCTGCCATCTCAGCTCTTCATCGGAACAATAATAGGTCAGGTGTTAGCCATGTCAGAACCATATTTACTGTATATGTGGGACTATTGTGTTTACTAGGCGATGAATATTGGGTTTTGGGAGCGCATCACTTTGTTTCCTTATACTGACTAGCTTGTGCTCTCTACAACCAGGCACAGCACCAGGATTACAGTTTTGGATGGGCCAGACCAATTGTGGGTGAGCCTTAAATTAAAAACGTAATCAAATCACTGTTTTACCTAACATAAATGACTGACTAATATACTGTTATAATATCTGTGCTTACATAATAGAGATTTTAATAGCTTAATGCTCTTTAAATATGTTGTTGCATTGTAAAAAGTCTTAGTGAATAGGACGGACCTATCCGCGATCGCTCTCCTTAGTTCTGACCAAAGAAGAGCACATTGGAATCTCCATTAAGCACTACCTTGAGAATTCTGATGAGCTGAGACCAGGTATGTACTGTAACAATGAAATGTCGTTTAATTGAGTACTCACTCTCTAAAACTCTAAATCGTGAAAGAAATTATTTGTTTTGACGGGGTTCAGTTAAGTAAGAAAGATGAACATTGGATTCACAATCAGGGCTAAACTTAACAGATTACTCGACGAGGGTGACGTCACACCATAGCAAGTGGATTCATTCCATGAAGCTGTGTTGTGTTTCCTGACAAGTACTGTGGACTATGCACAACGAGCTGCCACTGGAAGATCCACTGATCAAACATGCAATATTTGTAGATGTACGGCAGAGGGCTGAAAGTGACAAACGATGCCCTGTACTTTGTTTAAAGGTTAGCTAGTTTTTTCTTCTAATTATTGTCTATTATCTTAGCTGAAACACTCTGCATTTTATGATGAGGTATTTTCACTCCTAAACTGCACATGAGCTATTCTTATGTGGCTTCTCCTCAAAGATGCATATGAACTGCTACAGGTTGATGCATATTCCTAAAACTTAACAACTTGTAACTCTACTTTCATTAATAGGTTTCCCAATCTCCTCCCATACCATGCATGTTACAAATTATTCATGTTTTATCTGATCAAAAATCGAGGTATGTTTTTCCATTGTGCTTTGGTGCATTTTCCATAGGTGACAGGAGCCAAAGAATTTGAGAGGCTTGCTGCCGTCGCCAAGCTCGTCCTGGTGTTGCCCCATGCAAATGGAGATGCTGACAGGGTGTTTTCAGTTGTGGGACTGACCAAAATCAAGAGAAGAAACAGCCTAGCATTGGAGGGCACCCTGTCCTCAATAATGACCATAAAGATGGCCAATCTGGAGCCCTGCTTCAAATGGGAGCCCCCTCCGAGCTAATCAAGGCCTCCAAGAAGGCCACAGGCCAGTATAACCATGCCCACAGATCATAGACAATGACTTTAACCAGCTTATGATCTGCATCTGATACTGATTATGCCTCATTTTTTTGTTATTTTTGTAATCCATTAATCAGTTTTTTCCTGCTTGGAAAAAGTTGTACTGTTGAAGTACTTTTAAGCATGTTGTTTGTTGCACTTATTTGTTTCTGATGGACCATTTGGTGGGCTTTGAATGAAGAACAATGTCCCTCCCTAAACTAATCTTCTGTCGTTTTTGCCTGAACATAAATCATTTGTGCTCTAAAGAATACAATTATTCACAACATGGGTTAGGTTTCAGTAAAAAAATTGTTTAATACCATTCTAATCAAAATATCAATCAACCTACCTACTGTAGGTCAAATTTTAAAAACTGGTCTATGAATAAGGCTTTATTGTGGTACATAGGCATTTAGACACACAAAAGTTTTCTGGTGGAATGTTAAGCTCAAGTCTAGAAGGCCGTACAAATCATGATGCCAAACATGAATCAGAGTGATTTTAGCAGACCACTCAAAAATCCACTAGAATGCAGGAAATCACATTACTCAATCCAAAATTTCCTGGGGATGGAACTTCAGCTATGTCTGCTTCACAGAATGTAACTAATATTGTCCATCTCCAATAGGCTGCCCCTATCAACGGCTTTGGGCCTCCCTACAAACCACCAGAATGCAGGGTACAACATGGGTACAACATCAAATTAATTACAATTCTCTGATATCTGAGCCAACAACCTGCGTGCGTGGCATAATTTTGACAAAATCTCAATCCAAGGTTTTTGAAAAGTTGGCAGCTCTGAACAACACGTCATCAATGTTGAGGCATCTGCGTGCCAAGCACCCAATGCTGGCCAACCCACTTGCACCCAATGCAATGGATGGTACTGTTGCTGATACTGCCTCAGTGCTACCACCACCAGGTATGAATGTTTACACAATACCATTCAACTTGTAAGAAACTGTACAGAAGTTATATGTATTTATGTTACAATACAGTTGATATATGTTACATTGTATTACATATTGCAATGATTTATTGGCTTTACAGGCAGGAAACAAGCACTTGATGATGCACTGGTGGAGATGGTAGTGTTGGATTTACAGCCGTTTTCTGTGGTGGAGGATGAGGGCTTCAGAGCTTTTGTTGGGAAGCTAGATCCAGCCTACACTCTACCAAGAAGAAGTGCATTGAAAACCATGGTGTGTGTGAAGTATCACCCAACCAAGGAGAAGGTGAAGGCTGAGATAAAGGAAGCAGCAGTTTGTGTCAGCTTGACATCTGACATGTGGACCTCAAACAACATGGATTCATACCTGGGCCAAACATACAGAGATCTTCCCTCACCTATATACACTTGCAATGGTCCATTTAGCCATCCCTGCAATTTCTGTGCCCTGTGAGAGAATATTTTCTAAGGCTGACCAGGTGGTGGACAAGAAAAGGAATCGCCTGAGCCCTGGCAATGTCGAAAAAATATTGTTGCTAAATAAAAACCTGTAAAGACAATACTGTCCCCTCAAAAGTTATTGTGAGACATAATTTTTGCCCGAATAGTTTT
The DNA here is from genome assembly GCA_016801145.1 of Umbra pygmaea. NCBI lineage: Eukaryota > Metazoa > Chordata > Actinopteri > Esociformes > Umbridae > Umbra > Umbra pygmaea. The sequence continues at coordinate 13,642 of JACXGM010021867.1, read as the reverse complement.
ATTCCCAGTCTCATCAGAGATGTTCAAATCAGTTTGATGTTTTGGAAACATTCCAAATTAAGATGATTGTATGGCATTATGTTAGGAAGTGTTTATTGTCTTAAACAGTTCTAATTCATTCAATGACCCACAGTGTTGACATGTTGCAATTATCAACCCCTGTTTCGAAACTGTAGTTTGTGATGTAGGACGTGAATCATTCAGTCCTACCACATTCAGTCCTACCTGTCTAACCATGCCATGGTGGAATTGCTGTTGTGTGCCATATTTAAAGTTGCCAGCAGGTGTCACAGTCGAGTCACGGTTTTGTTAAATGTTTCACGACGCCTCGAATCAAATGTAACGGATATAACTGTCAAGTAGAAGTGTCGAAACGTTTCACGAAGCCTCAACACAAATGTTTCAATTGTCTCAAATGTTTCAAATGCCTCGTTTTGACCATCACTAATGCACGGGTCGGGCCAGGCCAGGCCAGGCCAGAATAACAATCCAAGAATATATGCTCAGTAGGAAGAAAATAATTACTTACAATACCTTGCGAAGAGGCAATGGTGTGTATAAGCCTTATATAGAGACAGGGTGAGAGCAGGTGTACAGAATTTGGGTGATTGAGTCCGGGTTATGGGAATTGTAGTTCTGAGCAGTCTAAGATAGGGAAGCTGTAGTTCTAAGGGAAGGGGAACTGGGGAATGTTACACGGACACAGAACTTGTCATGTAATGTCATGTAATCATGCTCCAAAAGAGCTCATGAAGATCAGTCACACCCATTAGGCCTAAATCCAGTCAAAAGTGGCAATAGACCTGTTTGATGATCTCATACAACATTAATTTCTTTCCATTTCATTAACAACAGACTGAGCTTGGCTTAGAGAAGATGCATTAAAATGTAGCCTAAGGTATACGAGATAACTAATACAATAGGTGACACTGTAAAAAATGTTCCATAAAAAAACATACCAGTACATTTTCTATTATTTTACTTAAATTTGCTATATGTAATACATGTACTGTAATAAATAAAAAAAATGACGCCAATGCCTCATCAGATATTAAGGAAACATGTTAAGCTGAAATACCAAATTTTCTGAAAACAATGCTAATGTCAGTATTTTTTCTTTTGAAAAAGTACGTTCCGTGACGGAATTTAGGTTTATGTTTTGGCCTGTGTTGTTATCAACTGCCCATTTTGACAGCACGAACGGATTGCCAGGCATACCTGTAAATACGCAAACCCAGCGCGCTACAGCCATGGAAGCAGCAAACAAACAAACGAGATCATAGAGATTCTACAAAACCTAAAAAAACTCTGCATGTTTCTAAACGGTTCCATGACCATAGACGTAGTAAAACACGGTTTGCTTGTCATGATTGCGGTGATCTTGTTCGTCACGTTAGTTTCGATTCTGGGGAGGAGGGGGCGGAGGGATACAACTAAGGTATTTTGAATTTGAACTGTAGTACCCATTTTTTAACGCTGGCTGTCCGTTTTACATATAGCACCTTTAAGAGTTCCTTCAAGACATCAACAGAAAATAGGCTACTTTATAAACACAATAAATGTCCGTTAACACGCAGAGCAGATATTACTTTTGTAACGGACATCTAATGTGTTGCTATACCAGTTTGTGGAGAAACTCCTTGCTTTGTCACCTATCACTGTGACCGGGTACTTTAACACTGGTTGAGTTGCGGGCTCATCCACAGACGACAGATCTACAGGGCTATCATCCACTCGCAAGTCAGAGGCACTAGCACCGGCGTTGGTCGTGCTAGCCGCACCAGCATCCTGGTTGCAGCGATGACTCCAAGACGTGCACGTTTAAGGTATCTAAACAACTACTGTTGCATTATTGTCCTTTACTGTAAACATTAGAGCGGGAAGGGGGGGTGCTGAAGGGGCTGTGGGGGGCTGTGGACTAACAAAAGTGTACATAATAGTACACTTAAATACGTGAAATAAAAAAATTAATTAAAATAGACCTAACATACTGTGATTGTTATGGGATTAAAATGATGGGCAGTGTATAAAATACACTAACGGTTTTATTTGCCTCTCATTTGACGTGATTGATAATTGATGAAGCGGGCATCAATGGAACACTAATGTAGTAAGTGTTCAAGCTACGGAGAAAATGAAATAATGTTTGAATATGTCATGCTTTGTTCCGATCAAAGCATGTGAGCAGAGGGCGCTTTTCTGAATATTCCACTCTGCAAGCTCATTACGCTCCGCTCAGGCCAGGGTCGCGCTCGCTCAAACCAGAATGGCCTGCTAGTTTGAAAATATGTGGAATAAGGACTGCCTCCGACTAAAGTTTTTTGTAGTCGACTAGTAGTTGTTCAATTAAGCCTTTTGTGCAGAATTTGCCCCTTTATATTAATTTAATTAATTAAATAGGATATACACTCACCTAAAGGATTATTAGGAACACCCGTTCAATTTCTCCTTAATGCAATGATCTACTCAACCAATCACATGGCAGTTGCTTCAGTGCATTTAGGGGTGTGGTACTGGTCAAGACAATCTCCTGAACTCCAAACTGAATGTCAGAATGGGAAAGAATTTTGAGCGTGGCATGGTTGTTGGTGCCAGACGGGCCGATCTGAGTATTTCACAATCTGCTCAGTTACTGGGATTTTCACGCAAAAAAATATCTAGGGTTTACAAAGAATGGTGTGAAAAGGGAAAAACATCCAGTATGCAGCAGTCCTGTGGGTGAAAATGCCTTGTTGATGCTAGAGGTCAGAGGAGAATGGGCCGACTGCTTCAAGCTGATAAAAGAGCAACTTTGAATGAAATAACCACTCGTTACAACCGAGGTATGCAGCAAAGCATTTGTGAAGCCACAACAGGCACAACCTTGAGGCAGATGGGCTACAACAGCAGAAGACCCCACCGGATACCACTCATCTCCACTACAAATAGGAAAAAGAGGCTACAATTTGCAAGAGCACACAAAATTGGACAGTTGAAGACTGGAAAAATGTTGCCTGGTCTGATGAGTCTCAATTTCTGTTGAGACATTCAGATGGTAGAGTCAGAATTTGGCGTAAACAGAAGGAGAACATGGATCCATCATGCCTTGTTACATTTGTGCAGGCTGGTGGTGGTGGTTTAATGGTTTGGGGGATGTTTTCTTGGCACACTTTAGGCCCCTTAGTGCCAATTGGGCATTGTTTAAATGCCACGGCCTACCTGAGCATTGTTTCTGACCATGTCCATCCCTCTATGGCCACCATGTAACCATACTCTGATGGCTACTTCCAGCAGGATAATGCACCATGTCACAAAGCTCGAATCATTTCAAATTGGTTTCTTTTTTCCAGTTTTGTTTTCGGTGATGATAGATGATGTCTTTAGAGGGGTGGGGCAGGGTATTGGGGTGGCGTTGTATGTGGAGGGGGAGGAATATAAAGTTTGTGATGGGGAAAATGCAGGGTGCGGTGGCAGTGGTGGAAGAGTGGTCGTTGAAGTGGGGTTTCCGGATGTCGGTGGCTAAGTCCTGCTTTATGGTATATTCGAATAGGAAGGTGGTGGATGTGGGGTTACAGATGTATGGAGAGGAGATAGGTAGGGTGGAGGTTTTTAAGTATCTGGGCATGTGGTTTGACCAGAGGCTGACGTGGAGGAAGCATGTGGCATATGTGGAGGTCAAGTGTAGGAGGGCGTTGAACCTTATGAGAGCGGTGGTGGGGGTTGATTGGGGGGCTGACAGGCAGGCGCTGTTGTGTGTCAGGCACTGATTAGGTCGGTGTTAGATTATGGGTGTTATATATGTTATATATATATATGGGTCGGCAGCTAGGGCAGTGTTGGAGATGTTGGACAGGGTGCAAGCACGGGCGCTGCGGCTGTGCATAGGAGCGTGTAGGTCGACACCCACGGCTGCAGTGCAGGTGGAGACGGGTGAGATGCCATTGGCTTTGAGGCGGGATAAGCTGGCATTGGCATATTGGGTGAGGCTAAAGGGGAGCACAAAGGGGCATCCGGTGGTGGAGGTGGTGGGGAGGTGTTGGGGGGGTGTAGGGGGTAAGCGGAGAGCATTAGGGTGGGTGGTAGAGCAGAAGGTGGTGGAGTATGGTTTGGAGGGGAAGGATGTTGGACCAGCGGTAGCATTGGGGGGGTGCCCCCGTGGTTGTTTCCAGTGCCGAATGTGGATATGATGTTGGTGGAGAGTGGGAAGGGGTGGAAGGAGTATCAGTGGTGGTGTGGAGAGCTATCTGGGTGAGGGGTATGGTGGGTTTCTGAGGGTGTTCATGGATGGGTCGAAGGACCCAGTTAGTGGGAAGGTAGGGGCTGGGGTGTTTGTCCCAGAGTTTGGCATAAGGAGGGGGAAGAGGCTGACGGATCATGTGTCGGTGTATACTGCAGAGATGATGGCTTTGATTTTAGGGCTGGGTTGGGTGGAGGAGGTTCGGCCGCTTTTAGGGTGGTGGTGTGCACGGACACGACATTGGTGTTGGCTAGTATAAAGTCGGGTAGGTCAGATAGGGGAGATTTGCTGGTGGAGTTGATGGTGCTGTTGTTGGGGCTGGAGAGGGTGGTGGTGGTGGTGTGGTTTTGTTGGATGCCAGCACATGTTGGGGTTAAGGGTAATGAAGAGGTGGATAGGGTGGCGAAGTGTGGATCACGGAAGGAGGAAGTGGATGTGAGGATACCGTATGGGCGGGGGGAGATGAAAGCCATGGTTAGGAGAGTAGGGATGGAATGCTGGCAGAAACAGTGGGATGAGTGTAGGACAGGGAGGGGGTATTATGGGATTCATAAAATGGTTAGGGTGGAACGAGTGTATATGGGGTGTCGGAGGGAGGATGTAGTGTGGAGTAGGATGAGGTTTGGGCATACAAGGCTGAATGCAACGCTGAGGATGATGGGGAGGCATGAGACTGGATTGTGTGAGGGGTGTCTGGTGGAGGAAACAGTGGAGCACGTCTTGTTGTATTGTGAGAAGTATGATGAGGAAAGGGAAAGGTTGTATGGTCTGGTTAGGAGGGAGGGGAGGGAGTGGGGCTTGGGAGGGGTGCTGGGGGGTGGGAGTGGTGGTGGGGTGGTGGTGAAGGGGCTGATGCGATTTCTCAAGGATACGGGAAGAGGATATAGGGGTGCGAGGCCGTGACCGGCCTCACACTCCGATACAGTAGGTGGCGGTGTATGCACCATTGACGTTGGTCAATGGTGCACTTTTCAAAATAACACATTTAATGGTGAATTGTCAATTCGCATACACGAGCAGTAACTGCACTACATGTACATATTTACAGGAATAATTATTGTAAACAAGATTTAATTTAGATTTAATTATATTAAATATATATGCCCTATATTCATTTTATTATCATATACACATCACTAAATATCAAGATCAATGTCCTCACCATCAGATTCACATGAATCCCTATCCTCAGTTAATCTCACATTGTCACAATTAACACATTTACATTGGTCAGTGCAGGCCAGGTCAGCCTTGTGGCATAAGCACCTTCCACCTGTACAAATACCAGACTTGCACCCACAGTGGAGTGACCCCAAAATCTGTTGAGGAGCTGGATCTTTAGTCATCCATGATATGATGAGATCACCATCCTTGACAATACATCCAAAGTCGTCTGGACTGGGAGCATTTATAAAAGGATCCAATGCCCTCCTGTGGATTGCAGCTAGGTAGTTAGCACGCTTGAAGTGCTCTGTAACTGCATCTTTTGTTGGAGGTAATGCCGGGTTCCATTTGTACTCTGAGGTCGGAAATACCGAGTTCCTATTCGGAATATTACTGGAACGTCCGCCCAAGTGGGAAATTCCTAGTCGCAAGGTCGGAGATATTTCACTACCCCCAAGTTCATTTTCCAAGATGGCAGCACCCTGTATCAACAGTAACTGAAAGTTGTTGTTACTGTTAATTTTTAGTAATCGTTTTATTTGTTTTTCACGAAAATTGCCATACACACAGTACTGTCCAACTGTTGTGTATGGACATGTTGCTAAGGCGTTAGAAGGCGTGAAAACAAACCGAAATGTGTTTTATCAACTGGTTTTGCTAAAAATGGGTAACATGGCTAGTTGTATGCTACTTGGATGGATGACTTGTTTTCCCACTTCGGTAACTGGAATGCGACCAACTTGTTTTACTTGGGTGTGACGTCATTCCCAGTTCCGACCTCCCACTTCTGAGCCAAATGGAACACAGCATAATGCCTGTTTGGAAGAGGCCTGGACACAGAACCTATTGTATCTGGCCAAATTAACATCTGATACCTTTTCTCCATACAGCTCACACACAAAATGTTCTATGGTCACAAATACCACACTGTCCATTTCAAATTGCCTCCCGAGATCTCGATAGCAGGATTTGTGGTATTGGACCTCGATTGCAATGCAGTCTTTCCCACAAATGTGTGTCCAAATGCTCTTATCTGATTTCATTCGAGCTGCCTCATGAAGAAGTCCTATATTAAAGATATGAAGAATAAATTATAAACCCAGTTGGCAATATATTAGCTTGCATAACATTCAATTAAAGTAAGTAAACCTACCTGCATTTTCTGTCTCAGACTGCACCAACTTGTCAAGATGGCGCTTTCTGTTGATTGTATTAAACCGATCAAACATTTTGCTAATTATGCACAATTTAGGCAGAATGTGCTGGCTTGTTGATGGTTTTGAAGAAGAGACTGTTGTAACTTTCATCAAGCTGTACTTGGAACGCAGCCTCTTTGGGGAAACTGTTTCAGAGCCTTCAACCGGGGTTACAAGTCTTCAACCGTTCAGTCTTATGTTGACGCTTTAGTGCACAAGTCATGTGTTTTTTGACTATAAAAGGCAGATAGCAGGCCGGGTGAAACCCATAGTTTGTTGGGACATCAGAGACCGGTTTGTCCAGGAGGTTAACATGTTTATTAGCAATAGCTAGCTCCGTAGTGTCTGACGTTTTGAGCCATTCATTCGCACATTGCTTGATTTTTTTCCCATTGGAATTCAGTAAAGGCCTGCAGACCTTTCCCTCCATCTTTTCCGACATGAAGAATACACTTTACGTGTGTTAATCGAGCTTGATCGCCGCTAGCAGATGAATATGCGCTGCTTACGTCCTCCTCCATGTTTACATGTGCATAGTGATATTGGCTTGATTTTGGCGGTGACCTACTTACATGTTCGATGCTGATTGGTTGAGAATCTACCTCAACAGGTTTATATGTCTCAATGCGCAGAACTTTTTGCTTTGATACCTTTTATTAACGTTGAACATATTGAGCAAAAGAAAAAGTAGTGCCCCGTTTGTCGGAACAAAACGAATTGATACAGCCAAAAAATTTGATTTTCAGGTAAGAAAGTAATTTTTGGGACCAAGTCTATATTTTGATTAGTACTGATACTGTTGAAGTTTGAATTAGGTAACATCTATCAGGTAAGAGAGTAGGTTCTTACGTAAAATGTGAGTCCTTTCATCTATGCTAATTTCAAACCACCATGCTGATACAGCTAGCTAAACATTGGCTGACAGGGGTGGGGAGGGGGGTAACACCATATAAGAAAATGTTACAACCATCCCCATATTCACAATTCACATATTTTCTCTTTCCTACTTATTTTCTTCAGTATGCCAAGACAGTGGGTGAGGAAAACGAATAGGGGTGTGTCTGCACATTTACTTAAACTTGCATCAGATGAAGTGAGGCAGGGAAAAACTGTGAGTTCAGTCACCAAAGACTACTCATCTGCCATGTGACACTGAGCAGATACTGCAAGAAAGTGCAGAATCTCAGAGAACAAGGTTCAAGAAAGCTGCCCAGTGTGGGCTATCACAGCAGTCAAAAAGTATTCGATGCCCAGCAAGAGGTGTGGACTGGTTACTTGATTGAGGCAGCAGACTTCTAGTATGGACTCACTCCACGTGAGGTAGGCCTACTGAGCATTTGACAGGTGCAGATTAGTGTGCCCTAAGTAGGAAGTAGTTACTACTGCATGCATCAGTTCTTGATGTATGAATTTAGGTATCATGGGGTACAACTAACTGACCTACTAGTTTTACTTTCTTTTAGGTCAGGACGTTTGCATATCAACTTGCAGTGGAGTACAACATCAAACACCCCCAGTCATGGGATGAGAACAACATGGCAGGTCCTGATTGGTTCTCAGGCTTTATGAAAAGGCATCCTAACTTGTCCATGAGAAGTGCGCAGGCAACTAGCTCGGCCCGAGCGACAAGCTTTAACCGTACAAATGTGGAGGCATTTTTCATTAAGCTTTCGGATCTTATTGAGAGGTATAGCTTTGCTGGATGCGACATATGGAATATGGATGAGACTGGTATTACCACCATCCGGACACCAGACCGGGTAATTGCACGCCGTGGAGTGAACCAGGTTGGATCCATGACTTCTGCTGAGAGAGGTGCCTTGGTAGCATGTGGCATGTGCAGAGGCATGTGCAGTGCAAGCACTGGGAAATTCCATCCCACCCTTTTTTGTTTTCCCTCGCAAGAAGTACAAAGATTTCTTCGTACACCTTGGACAACCTGGTATTGTTGGGAGCGGCAATGGATCAGGGTGGATGCAAGAAAATTATTTTCTCTTGTTTCTGGAGCAGTTTGCCAAGCATACTAATGTCAGTCCAGAGAAGAAGGTGTTACTCCTCCTTGACAATCACAGCTCTCACATTTCAGTGAAAGCAGTTAATTACTGCAAGGCACATGGAATTGTGCTACTCTCTCTACCTCCACATTGCTCACACAAACTTCAACCACTAGACCGAAGTGTCTATGGTCCACTGAAGAAGGCTGTAAACTCAGCTGGGGATGCCTGGATGAGGATGAATCCTGCCAAGACAATGACCATTTATGATGTGCCATCACTTATGAGAACAGCTCTGCCCAATGCTGCATCTCCTAGCAACATACAGGCTGGATGCACAGGCATTTGGTCATTGAACCCAGACATTTTTCAGGACCATGACTTTGCACCTTGCCAAGTGACTGACCATCCAGACCCAGCTTCAATGGCTTCTGTAGTTTCCCGGCAAGACTCCTTCACAACAACAGCAGCTTCCACCCTGCTTCAGATGTCCTCTGCAGCTACAGAAACCTCCACCCTGCCCCAGATGTCCTCTGCAGCTACAGAAACCTCCACCCTGCCCCAGATGTCCTCTGCAGCTACAGAAACCTCCACCCTGCCCCAGATGTCCTCTGCAGCTACAGAAGCATCTACTCTGTCTCAGGTGTCCTCTGCAGCTACAGAAGCATCTACTCTGTCTCAGGTGTCCTCTGCAGCTACAGAAGCATCTACTCTGTCTCAGGTGTCCTCTGTAGCTACAGAAGCATCTACTCTGTCTCAGGTGTCCTCTGCAGCTACAGAAGCATCTACTCTGTCTCAGGTGTCCTCTGCAGCTACAGAAGCATCTACTCTGTCTCAGGTGTCCTCTGCAGCTACAGAAGCATCTACTCTGTCTCAGGTGTCCTCTGCAGGTACAGCAGCCTCCAATCTGTCACAGACATCCTATGCAGCTTCCTCCTATGCTCCTGCTGAGCCCTTAACTAAAGTGTTCAGTTCCTCTACTGTAAGACCATTTCCCAAAGCAGGGCCAAGAAAGACCACTGGTACGACAAGGAGAAGGAGAAAGTCAGACATCTATACAGATACACCAGTCAAGCAGGCCTTGGAGGAGGAAGAAAAGGAGAGGAGTAATAAGAAGAATGTGAAAACGGCCATATTTGGAAAGAGGAAATGCAAACAAAATAATGCAGAGAGAAAGACAGCTAAAAAGAGATAAAAAAGAACAAGGATAAGGGTGAAGACACCTCAGATGGAGATGATTTTTGCATTGTGTGCAAGGAGCTCTTTGGAAATTCCAAACCCAAAGAAAAGTGGATTAGATGTGTAAATTGCAAGTTCTGCGCCCACGAAAACTGCACCCCTGGAAATCCCACATACATCTGTCACCACTGTGACTCTGATTAGATGGATAACACACACAGATACCCACACTCAAGTTCATGTTTTATCATTTAAGACAGACACATTGTGCATATTTGTTGTTTTTCTAATTGTCAAAAATCTTCCTGTATTTTTACATGGATTATGAGCTACTTCTGACCTCCTGTTGAAAGTTTCCATTTTTATGTGAAACATTCATAGGTATTATCAGAATATGTTCTTCAAGAAAGCTATGCTTATGTTAGGATACATACCACTGACACTGTTCTTCATTTAGCCATCAGTGATGAGTTATTTTTGTTGTTAGTGAAGTACAGGAAGATGCTTTATTGTTGGCACATGCACAATAAACTTATATAGATGCATATTTTGTGGTGTAGTCTCAGTTTTTAGTTGTTCAATCTTACTGTTACAATTTACCCCAGGTTATGTTAGAACATACCCTTGTAGTTGGGTATGATGTAACAATGGCACTCCTTACATTTTACATAAAATAATTAATTCTGTGATATAGTTGGAGAAGTTAAAAACAATTTGAGTGCCCTACAGCAAACATTCAGCAAGTTATAAGAGCTGAGACAAAAAAAGTGTTACAACCATCCCCGGTCTCCCCTATGTAACATGACGGGTTTTGCGCATGTTTACAATATGTAATTAACAGATGTTTGTGATGTGCGCGAAAAGGTGCCGGTACCGGGTACCCTCGGGATGAAGAGGTTAATTTGCTGCCTAAATGGAAAAAGACTTGCTATGTGTTTACTTTACCTAATGTTCCAATAGATTTTTGCCTACATTGACGCTGAAGCGTTAAATAGAAGTGGCACCCCCGTAACAAGATGGCGGCTCTATCGACGCATTCGTTCCAATTAACAGCAGTAGCCAAGGCGATATCTAGTCAGTATATATATATATATATATATCTATGGGTCACACTAGCCTGAAAATGCTTAAATTAGCAGTCACTGCCATTAGCTAACCTATCACTAAAATGGTGCCAAGGAAGTCTCAACTGGTCTCCTTATAAAATTATATTGTGAGTGCTGAAATAAAGCGCAAGGATAACGCAGACGTGCAAATTTTGATTAATTCCTCACTTACCTGACAAACGTGTCCCGTTCAGCCGACCACAACCGCATCTCTCCAACCGTTCAGTCTCTAAATGCGCATGCATGAATCATGCTTAATCTAATAAAGGTCCTTTGATCAATGTATAAAGTTAGTGCGACTGTCAAGTTGACATTTTAAAATGTATCCAACTACAAAAATAGGTTAATTGTACACAAATTTGAAAGTTTAATTCAACTAAACAATCTAATATTTTTAGGCTACATTATTGAGAAAACACAAATCAAATGAACAATAGCCATGTTTTCCTTTTTACAGTGTAAATTGATAATTTAGATTGTCTGTAATAATTACAACATAGCATTGCAGCATATTATGGTAAAATCTACCTGAAATTAGAAGGTTACAGTGACTAATGGCGGGTTGCCGCCTAATAGTCATATTGATGGACTGCTTCAACTAGTTATTCACTGTATCATACCTCAGCAGTGCTGTTATCTTGTTTACTTTTTGTACTTTCAGACAACATCAACAAAGGTAAATATTGATCCATTCAGATTCTCTTCAAGTGCTTCAAATCAAATGACTGATGGCAGTTGAGGGCAATCAAGTGTACAGCAAACATGATGATCAGTGTACTGTCATTTATTATAAAAGTAGTTACTTGACAGCAATGCAAATGTCATCAATTTATGTTCAGTAAATGGCTGTTCTTCATTAAGTATACCTTTATTTTATTATTGCAAACAGAGGCTTATACTTCAATACATTAAATAAAAAATTAAATTATTACAATATATAAAAAGCAATTCAAGTGAATCAATGCAGAGTAAAAGAGTACGTAGTGAAATGCACTTACCTTCAGTACTCGATGTTAAATCATCATATACTAAACTTCAATCAATTTGAAATGCAGATGTAGTTTTCAACTTAACACAGTCTAAGTGAAAACATTAACAGGACTAAAGTACATGACTTTTTATTGTGTCAGACAAAATAATGATAAAGATTTGTGTCTGTATTATTTGGCAGCATTAACACAAGTATTTTTTTGTTTTGAGGCATGTACTTCAGATATTCCTGTAAACAAATAGGCAATGGATTCATTAAAACTCTAACATTTTAATAAAGCAATTATTGGGCATATGCTCATGTCTTGTCACCAGCTTCTTGTACACTCGTAGGATGTGCAGCATGGGGGTGTACCGCCCGCTCACAGAAAGGGGTCAGGATGTTTGGCTTCCCTACAGAAAGTGATAGAAGGAAGAAATGGTTAATCAAAGTGAGCAGGAGTAATTGGACTATCACAGAAGACGCCATCAACAAGAAATTATGTGAGGTAGTGATGTGAGGATATTGTAATCAGTAGTATTTTCAAAATACCCTTAATGTAAAACATCAAATATGGTGCAATTAACTACAAGATATGATCTTATATGTTATGTTCTTGCAGAGATGGAACACGTTTTGCTTGTGCATAAATTCATCTCAAAATGAACAAATGTTACTCTACAGGCACTATCAATTTGAGGTCAAACAAGGAAAGACTAGACTAAAAGCAGATGCCATACCTTCCATCTTTGCACATTGCTCCAAGGTGAAAAAGAAGAGCTTCTAGACAACTGTGCACCTGTCAATCTAGCTCAGATTAATACTGAGTACATTTACACAGCTAAAGCTGACACAAGTATTTGGAAACTTGTATTTTTCTCAGTATTGATTTTCTGTTAGAATTACTCTTTGTGTCCTTCAACAATAAAATTGACATGTATTCTTCCTACTTCTGTTACATCACAGATTTAAAGTGCAATGGCTGAGGAGATTGGCAGAAAGGAAAGCAAGGATGAGGAAAGAGAAACAAATCCTACCAAGGAGAAAGAAAATAGAAGACATTTCAAGCAAGGACAGAGAGGGAATAGACTAAAATATATTTATAACTCAAACCAAATGTAATAATAAAATAATTATGGTTTTAAATAACTGACTTCGACAGTACTGTGATAATTTAAAAATCCATAATAGGCTAACGTGTTAACTGTTAACGTTAGCTAGTTTTCCTCAAACATTTACATTTGTTAATTTTTTTATTTAAGATCAATAGTCATCTTAAATGTGTCTGTAACGCAGGTTTCAAATGTAATTCAGATTTTAAAGTGATTACTGCAGTAAGGAGCTGAAAAAACAATGCTTCTCTATGGCGACATGGGTTGTAGAAGCTCAGTTTGTCTGGAACATTTGAGAATCTCCATGATCCGCCATTGTTGTAAAAAAACTGACTAATGAAGTGAACGGATGATACAACTCTCTCTCTCAATGGCTCTGGGTAAAAGGGGTGGGGCTTAAATGGCTCAGCCAACCAGAATGCTCGGATCCACCTGGCAAACGGTCATAATGTTTTGGCAGTTTGATGAGTGGGGGGGTCCTATATCTCTCTAGAATTCTATACCAGTGTGTCACGTATCCTGAATGGATGAATGTAGAGACAAGCGCGAAGGTGTTGCAAACAAATAATGATTTAATAACCAAAGTACTGAGATAAACAAACCTGCCACGAGGGGCTAAACAGAAGATACTCCACAAGTATACAGAAACGCAGCAGGAACACGTAACATAGAACATTGATCGACGAGGTACACATGGAAACAAGA
>JACXGM010021865.1:0-17031 GCA_016801145.1 Umbra pygmaea | reverse complement strand
AGCAGGTAATTAGGGGTATGTTGATAGGCAAATCGTAGACACTGCACCAGCACTGACACTAGAACAAGTGGTATTTATCAATTGGGATTTCGTACCGGTGTGCATAAAACGGTCATATGATTGTTTGATTAATCCCACTTGTTTTGCATAGGCGCATTCTTAATTCTCTTCGTTAGTAGCCTACAAATTTAGGATTTTTAAACGCAAGCTTGATAATATATACCAACACTAGTGTTTTTTTGCCAGTGAGAATGGGCTATTCAGACAAAAAAAATCGCTTAAATGTATAGGCCAGTTTGAATATTAAAATAGCCTATAGCTACGTTGAGTTTTTTGAGTATGCACTAACATTAATGCGGGTACTCCACTCAGGCAATAGCTGGTTTTATATAATCAGCACGTGGGGTGTTGGGTGTTTAACATTTGTAACACATTGAATAGCTGAGTGGCCATCAATGCAGGTCTGGGCGAGGGGAGTTTAAGTGTCACATTTTTACAAAAATGATCGGGTGCGCGCTTTATGCGCTAAAATATGGTAGCTTTCATCTTAGAGCGATGAAATCACGATGCCACCTCTACATCGAGATGTCTGTCAGCCATCGCCGATGGACGATGGTATCATCTATCGGCCCAACCCTATACTGTATCTGTATCAGTAGTTTTGGCCACATGTTAACTAGCATTGCTGCTGTATCTGTATCAGTAGTAAGCAGCATCTAACGACACAGAAGTTGACCCTGCCGTTAAGGAATTGGGATGAAGTGTGATCATTGCCTTAATTTTTCGATATTCGATTCCGTTAATGCCGGAGCAGTTGGACGCCCTTCTCATTGTAGCCTATCCATTTCATCAAAGAATAGAACCGCCAGTGCAATGTTCCGTTGTCTTTAAAACACACGCACACAAACACACCAAGTCAACCACACACACAGAGAAACTAAGTTTGCCGGAGCGAGAGAGCAGCTACGGTAGTTAACGGAGCACAACGGTGACACCGAAGCCACAAAGAAACGCAACTAATCGGCACAGTTAGTTAGATTGTCTGTTTGTGACATTGCATCTCGTTTTGGGGTTGGTGAAAGAATCATTCATCATACAAACCAACCCCACGTTGTACCCTTGGTTCCTCCCCAGCTGCGTTTTTTACGTTCACAATCTATTTCTATCACAGACCGTATATATGGTTTCTATCTCCCGCTCTTGGCTTGCTTGCTATGGCTGAACGATTAAGTCCCGCCCTCTCATTAGCTTAAGGATGTAGAAATTCGGAAATAAATATATACGGAAATACAGAAATACAGAAATAAAAGAATATGGGAATAAATGAATATAAAAATAAATAAATACAGAAATAAATGATCACAGAAATAAATAAATATGGAAATAATATTGATTAATAAATGTATAATTTTATATTTGTATATTTTTATGTATAAATATTTTTATTGACGCATATATTCATTTATTTATTTATTATTTTGGCAGACTTGGTCCTCCATAAATTACTAAGGATATTTTGTTTAATAGCGAATACATTTAGGCTGTCTCTCTCTTTAAATAAATGAATGAAACATGTACAGTAGGAAATTACACATTGAAAGTGGGTAGACTATTTGCAGTTACTACACCACTGATAGCCTATAGCTGATTGAGGAGAGCGTACACAGGAGACACGCAATATTTGGTACTGTAGCATAGTCAGAAGCTTTGTGGGGAAACACGCTTCACTGTGTATGTGGGTCAATGACGTATAAGGATTTTCAACAGGCCATTTTTTTAATAGAAAAAATAAGAACATCTATTGCAATTGTTCACTCATTAAGAGTGTTGTTTACATATACATTCATATTAAAATGTTATATTCAGTCATTTTTATGTATTTTTATATGGATTATTTGGGTGCGGCCTTAAAAAATGTAATGTGGTGCAACCGTGAACTATCTTTAAATTAATTAATTTCTTTAAAATGCTTAGCATTTGTTTTACAATTTCAGCAATATAAAATGTTAAGAAACTATTTGCATAGAAAGTATTTGCATTTTTTTTTTAGTTTTTGCTAATAATTATATTGTATTTCTGTTCCATAATGTCACAGTCACCTTCTTAGATGTAGATCAGGACATATTCTTCCTGTAAATTGCATAAAACTGATACAAATGTTTTAAAAATACCACTCACTTTTTTTGATTAATAATACAAAATATTTTATTTTTAATTTAATAGAGTTATTGCTATTTATGGTCACACCACATGATGAGTGGCGCTCCAAATGACATTATGTCTTCATTACATTATAAAAATACATCAAAAAATAAATTCCATTCAAAAAAGATTCAAAAAAGTAAGATAAAACCAGGTTTTATAAAAATTTTACAGAATTTTCATGAACATTTCATAAACATTTTTAAAAATAAACATCTCATTACATAAATGTTTAATTGCAGCACACATAAAATAGTGAGTGTACAGCTTGTTTAACAGTGTAAACAAAAGTAGGTACACCCCTATGTGAAAATGTCCAAATTGGGCCCAATGTGTCAATATTCTTATTCTTATTCAACAATTATATTGTTTCAGATCCTCAGAGTTCTTTTCCATGTGGTGCAATGTTGAACTTCCAGTGACCAGTTTAAGGGAGTGTAAGAGCAATAACAAATTTTAACACACCTACTCCCCATTCACACCTGAGACCTTGTAATACTAATGAGTCACATGACACCAGGGAGGGAAAATGGCTAATTGGGCCCAATTTGGATATTTTCAGTTACGGGTGTACTCACATTTGTTGCCACCGGTTTAGACCTTAATGGCTGTGTGTTACGTTATTTTAGGGGGAAGCAGATTTACACTGTTTTACAAGCTGTACACTCACTACTTTACATTGTAGCAAAGTGTAATTTCTTCAGTGTTGTCAAATGAAAAGTTAAAATCAAATATTTACAAAAATGTGAGGGGTGTACTCACTTGTGTGAGATACTGTACATAATTATGAAAGTGAATAATAATTCACAAAAATTATGTAAAGATTAAACAAACTTTTTTATTAAATATTTAAAAAACAACTACTTTTCTTAAATCTACTCCAAATAATACAAAAATAATAAAACTTTATGTAGATAAATCATCAATTGAAGATAAAAGCCCCAAAACTGCCAATCTAGGACATATATCGATCAAGGAAAAAACTCCACAATGGTTGCACCGTATGATGCATGGTCGTCCCACATGATATTTTCAAATTCTGTCAAAATGTACAGGCACATAATTGGCCACCTAAACAAAACGAGCTAGCTTAACACAAAATGTCAATATGAAATTTATAATAAAAATACATATTTTTAGAAATAACTTAATATTAAAACATTTTTTTAGGTCATACCACATGATATCCAAATGTGGCAACTACATACCAGCTGTTAAAAAGGTTGTTTTTTTCTCAATATCAAGAGAGTTACAAACCTGCTTGTTCACTCCATGGATGCTTGGAAATCTAGTTTATGATTCAACTTCCTGTATTTGAATGGATTTCAAAGTTTAAGTCCAAAAGTGTTCATTTCTTGATGGTCGCACCACATGATATTACACAAAATAGACATCATCGGACAAAGTTTGTTTGTACATTATGATGGACATATACATACAAATGCTTTGTTATTTAGTACAGGGCTACAAAACACTTTGGAAATCATGCTAAATAGGGTAAAATAATAATTTGAAAAGATTTAGGGTAATTTCAAAGAAGTTTTCAAGACAGCAGTCATTGCCAGACGGTTGCACCACATGATATTTTGACACTTTAAATAACTGAAAAATTACAAATAACTAATTGTTTTTGAAACGTTAAAGAGAGGAAATATCTAGGAGAGGTACTACATATACATGGTACTTTTTTGTAATTTAAAACCTTATTTTAACTCAAAGAAATGCAGTCGGACGGAAAATATAGGTGTCACGTCCTCACCTCTATCATCATCATTACTGATGGAACAAAGAGTAAAACAGTTCCATTAAAATGGTTTTGAAGACCACAGTGTAAAGCACACAGAAGCAATTGAATAGGCTACACCTGTCAAATGCACCTGTACAGTACCGATTGAACTGCGGAAACTATGTCTTCGGTAACTGAGTCTTTACAACATAACAATAACTTTATTTTCATTGACATTCAATTATTGTGACACAGCCATAATAATTGCGAATTGTTAAAAATGAAAATAATCCATATTTAGTTAAATAAGCGAACGTGAGACTGAGATCGGATAAAAAATATGGCAGGGAAAACCTAATCTCTCTGGGATAAAAGGCGCTAGTGGTCCACCTAACGGAGACTCAATCAATATCTTAAAACCAACGGAAAGTTGGAGTCATTCCATTGTCAATACTAACTACAAAAACATCGGTATAAACACCCTTCTACAGCTTTAACTAAAAACGTGTAACAATCGCATTTAAGACGATCGAGCCTTTTATTTCATTGAAACCATTAGAATGCCCTGTAGGATTCTTTACAAATGTGCCTGGTTCCTTCTTCCCACTGAAGTTTTTAAGCACTTTTATACATTCGTAGCATACATTTTCCAGAAAATAAAGAAGTTACTTACCGTCGCAGTGTTTTTGGAAAGGTTTTCTGGTGACTGGCGTTTTTTATATTGTTAATATGTTGGACCACTATAACAGCCTACCCCGACGATATTTTTTTTTCTCACGCCTCAAAACCACCAGCAAAAAACACAAATCCACCAAAAAAACTTCCGCAGCGGTCACGTGACTTCTAAAATTGAGCCAGTCCACTTTAAGCTTGGTCTGTGTGCGACGCTAGATTAACGTGGCAATGAATACCGTGTGTAAACATAAACACTTAATTAAAGTTACATAAAGGATCCCTACACAAATGTAGGAGTTACAGATTAAGGTGAATATGAAGTCCAGGCTAAGAATGTCTGAACCTGCTGCTGATGCGTGGGCATGTGTAGAAATTAACAACTTTTGACAGGAGAAATGCAGTGAAGTGGAAGGGAAACCATTCTGCCTACAGTTCTTTTTCATTCTGCATAGATATACTGTAACAGAAGGGCAGTGGACATTGTAGACATTAATGTTTGTTTCAAACGTCTTTGGGATCGTGTGTGATGTCGTTCTTATCCTCAGGAGGGCGACAAGTGACTACTGTGATGTTGAGGATAACGGGGGTTCACTCATAGACCTGAACGCTACACAGTCGTTGTCAAACGTTCTGAGAGAATCACACAAGTATTGGTCTCCACTAAGTTTTCTGCTTCAGTGTTCTTAGTTTTTTTGTCAGTAGTTATTATGATACTGAAGTATAATTACCTTCCTTTTCCTATAGACCTATACAGTCCGCTCTGACATTCCGTCAATCAACTTCTGGGCCACATCCTGACTGATGGCAGTCCATTCTTGCATGTTCAATGCTTTGTTTGTCAGAATTTGTGGGTTTTCATTTGTCCACCCGCCTTTTTGTGATAGACCACAAATCCTCAATGGGATTAAGGTCTGGACAGTTTTCTGGCCATGGAACCAAAATTTTGAAGTTTTGTTTTCGCTGAGCCACTCAGTCATCCTCTTTGCTTTATGTCAATGTGGTACATCATGCTGGAAAAGGCATTGGTCATCACCACACTTTTCTTGGATAGTTGGGAGAATTTGACCTCAGAGGATGTGTTGGTACCATTCTTTATTCATGGCTGTGTTCTTAGGCAAAATTGTGATTGAGCCCACTGCCTTGGCTGAGAAGAAACCCCACACATGAATGGTCTCAGGATGCTTTACTGTTTGCATATGACACATAACTGATGGTAGTGCTCACCTTGTCTTCTCCCGACAAGGTGTTTTCTGGATGGCCCAAACAATCGGAACGGGTATTCATCAAAGAAAATGACTTTACCCCAGTCCTCAGCAGTCCAATCCCTATACATTTTGCTGAATATCAGTCTGTCCCTGATGTTTTTCCTGGAGGGAAGCACCTTCCTTGCTGCCCTTCTTGACACCAAGTCTTCCACCAAAAGTCTTCACCTCACTGTGCATGCAGATGCACTCACACCTGCCCGCTGCCATTCCTGAGCACCCTCTGCACTGGTGGTGCCCCGATCCACAGCTAAATCAACTTTAGGAGACGCTTTTGAAGCTTCCAGTCTGTTATTCTAACTCAATCAGCATGACAGAGTGATCTCCAGCCTTGTCCTCATCAACACTCTCACCGGTGTTAATGACACAATCACTGACATGATGGCAGCTGGTCCTTTTGTGGCATGGCTGAAATACAGTAGAAATGTGTTTTGGGGGATTAAGTTCCTTTTCATGGCAAAGAGGGATTTTGCAATTTGTTGCAATTCATCTGATCACTCTTCATGTCATTCTGGAGTATATACAAATTGCCATCATCAACACTGAGGCAGCAAACTTTGTGTCATTCTCCAAACTTTTGACCACAACTGTATAGTATATTTTAGTCTGATTAGTGGACCTGTGTCAATCACTTCCCCATATGGTAACCTGTTCTTAAAATACAGTAGATGAATAGTTCCCAGACAAGCTATCACAAAATGTACAATCCTAGTCTGCTGTAGGAAGTGATAGAGTCTACTGTGGTTTTATCTTTGTCAGGGGAAGATTTACACTGAGCAATACCGGTCCTGGGGTTTCAGGTAGCCCCTATTGGATCATTATATAGTAATTTTATAGAACTTTCAATGAACATTTGTAAAATGTTATAAAAATATTATAGGTGTATTATAGCAGATAGAAATACAATAGAGTAATACAAATTATTTTATAAACCAAATTATTTAAACTCTGTGCTGAATGGCTGATAGCAATAGTTTACAGTGTGTTGCAATAGTATTGACCCCCCGTAGACATTTCCACATTTTCTAATGTTACAACCTGGAATGAAAAAGGATTGTATTGGGATTGTTATCATTTGTGTTATACAACATTCCAAAACTATGCAAACTATGTTTTACTGTTTCACAAAATGTCAGTCAATACTTGGTAGAACCACCTTTAACTGCAATAACAGCTGTGAGTCCTTTGGGGTAACCCCCTAAACAACTGACATTGAAATATGTTTAAAAAATGACTTGTGTTTGAAAAGACATTGAATAAATGTTGAAAAGATGTCTTTTAAAATATTTTGCTCAGTGAAAAGTCTATATCAGCTTAGCATATCTGGATCATGCAACTGTAGAGAATTCTTCCTGGCAACATTGCTCAAGCTCTGTCAGGTTGTATGGGGACCATTGGTGAAAAGTCTATCCAGAGAATCTTAATCAAATTGAGGTCTGGCCTTTGACTATGCCAAAAAAAGCATCCCCACAACATGATGCTGCCACCACCATGCTTCACCGTGTGAGTGGTGTTCTCAGGGTGATGAGCAGTATTTTAAATTAGCAAAATTTAATTTTGTTCTAATCACAGCAGAGAACATTTTTACACGTTTGCTGTGTTTTCCAGCATACTCCAGATAGTACAGTGCCTTGCGAAAGAATTCGCCCCCCTTGAACATTTCGACCTTTTGCCACATTTCAGGCTTCAAACATAAAGGTATAAAACTGTAATTTTTTGTGAAGAAGCAACAACAAGTGGGACACAATCATGAAGTGGAACGAAATTTATTGGATATTTCAAACTTTTTTAACAAATAAAAATCGGACGAATTGGGCGAGCAAAATAATTCAGCCCCTTTACTTTCAGTGCCGCAAACTCTCTCCAGAAGTTCAGTGAGGATCTCTGAATGATCCAATGTTGACCTAAATGACTAATGATGATAAATAGAATCCACCTGTGTGTAATCAAGTCTCCGTATAAATGCACCTGCTCTGTGATAGTCTCAGAGGTTCGTCAGGGGAAGCACAGAGAGCATCATGAAAAACAAGGAACACACCAGGCAGGTCCGAGATACTGTTGTGGAGAAGTTTAAAGCTGGATTTGGATACAGAAAGATTTCCCAAGCTTTAAACATCCCAAGGAGCACTCTGCAAGCAATAATATTGAAATGGAAGGAGTATCAGACCACTGCAAATCTACCAAGACCCGGCCGTCCCTCTACACTTTCAGCTCATACAAGGAGAAGACTGATCAGAGATGCAGCCAAGAGGCCCATGATCACTCTGGATGAACTGCAGAGATCTACAGCTGAAGTGGGCGAGTCTGTCCATAGGACAACAATCAGTCGTATACTGCACAAATCTGGCCTTTATGGAAGAGTGGCAAGAAGAAAGCCATTGCTGAAAGATATCCATAAAACATGTTGTTTAAAGTTTGCCACAAGCCACCTGGGAGACACACCACACATGAAACCAAAATCAAACTTTTTGGCAACAATGCAAAACGTTATGTTTGGCGTAAAAGCAACACAGCTCATCACAATCAACACACCATCCCCACTCACTGTCAAACATGGTTGTGGCAGCATCATGGTTTGGGCCTGCTTCTCTTCAGCAGGGACAGGGAAGATGGCTTAAATTGATGGGAAGATGGATGGAGCCAAATACAGGACCATTCTGATGGAGTCTGCAAAAGACCTGAGAGTGGGACAGAGATTTGTCTTCCAACAAGACAATGATCCAAAACATAAAGCAAAATCTACAATGGAATGGTTCACAAATAAACATATCCAGGTGTTAAAATGGCCAAGTCAAACTCCAGATCTGAATCCAATCGAGAATCTGTGGAAAGAAATTAAAACTGCTGTTCACAAACGCTCTCCATCCAACCTTACTGAGCTCGAGCTGTTTTGCAAGGAAGAATGGGCAAAAATGTCAGTCTCTCGATGTGCAAAACTGATAGAGACATACCCCAAGCGACTTACAGCTGTAATCGCAGCAAAAGGTGGCGCTACAAAGTATTAACTTAAGGGGGCTGAATAACTTTGCACGCCCAATTTTTCAGTTCTTTATTTGTTAAAAAAGTTTGAAATATCCAATAAATTTCATTCCACTTCATGATTGTGTCCCACTTGTTGTTGATTCTTCACAAAAAATTACAGTTTCATATCTTTATGTTTGAAGCCTGAAATGTGGCAAAAGGTCGAAAAGTTCAAGGCGGCCGAATACTTTCGCAAGGCACTGTATTTGATATAGGTTGTTTTCAGCAACAGTTTTCTCACCACACTTCCATGAAACCCAGCTTTGTGGAGGGTCCGAAATACAGTTGTCCCATCAATGGTTTCTCGCATTTCAGCTGCACTCGCCAGCATCTCATCCATCCATGACTTCTGATGAATAGCCTTCTCTAAACAGAGTGGTGGTTGTGCCTTATTTTTTAAATAAATAATAATTTAATAAAATACATGCATCTCCCCCACCGCCCACCCACCAAGTAGCAAGACTACTTCAAGTCTACTTTACAAGCACTTTCACATCAAAATTAAGGAGGCTAAGGAGCCTGTATGACAAACAGGAGGTGGGGTCTTTCCTCTTCTTGAGAAGAAGTGCCATTAATGCATGTGTTAAAGTTGGATGTAACGAAACTAATCCCAGTGACTTATTAAACATTGATCATATTAAGGGTGACAGCTGGAAGTGGAATTACTTAAAGAACTCTGTTTGAAACATGTCTGGACCTGGAGCTTTGCATTTGTGCATAGATTTGAAAGTCTCAACCACCTCTTCAAGTTCAGAGGGTAAGGCCATCTGCAGCATTAGCCGGAACTGTGGGACTCTCCAAAGAATCCAAAAGGGGAGTCATATTGGTGGTGTCTACAGGGAACTCAGATGTGTAAGGAATACAAAAATGTGTCAGAAATGAAGGTGTCCAAAATTAAGCTGTCAGAAGAGTCTCTAATTTGTGGAATCAGATGAGTGGCAGCATGTCGACTTAATTGATGCGCCAGCAGATAGCTCGCCCTGTCATCATGCTTATAGTCTGTAGTATGCAATTGGAACAGGAACCTTTCTGCATCATTCGTGGATAAAAGTTTAGTGGACTGCAAGTTTAGGTGTTGTTTATATAGATTTGGGCATATATTGGCGGTCCAGATCCAGAATAGTTTTTGCAGGATCCTCCAATTTAGCCTTCCGGGTTTTATTTAGATTGAGAAGAGTAATACATAATCTCACCTCTGAGATAAGCCTTAAGTGTACGGGATGAATTGAAAAAACTATGTCAAGTGTAAGAGGGCCATGGTCTGATATAACAATTGTTAAATATTCAGAGGACATTCGGTAGAAACGAGTGATAAACAAAAAAGTAGTGAATTCAGGAGAGTGATGTAGGAATACATAAGAGCTTGTGGATTCTGAAACCTCCATGGATCAGTACAGCCATTCTGAGTCATGAAATCTGAAAAGGACTTTGACATGCTAGAGGGGAAAATAATTTGCATTTCAGGTCTCCTGCAAATTCTGTGTGTTTAGCAATGGGATTTTCCCCAACAACCTATAGTCAAAATTCACATTATCAAAATTAGGAGCTTAGATATTGACCAATACTACAGGCATGTGCCAAATGGAGCCTGTTACAATCAATTATATACCTCCCATTACTGTGTGACATTAGTAGCTGAAATAATTATTATTTTACTAACCTTTTTGTAGCCTCGGGTGGTCTTTAAGGCATAAATTAGTCTCCTGTAAGAATACTAGATATGCATTAAGCTTCTTCAAATGGGAGAAAACAACCTGGGACCTCTTATATGGGATATTTAAAGCCTGGACATTCCAACACATGAATTTAATGGGGGTATTGCCTGCTCCACTGTCCCCAACATTAAAATTGTTAGCAATCAAAGATGATCATCGGAATATTATCCTAGAGAAAGGACAAGCATTTTAGCATTGTTAGGCATCTAAGACAAATATAGGCAAAAAGGCATTACATACACAGACACCTTCTCATAGATTTCTACAGACACCAACCTCCTTTTGCAACCGCATGTGTCGCCCCCAGCTGGAATTCAGATAGAATGCAGGTTTAAGGCACTTCTACATTTGCGAGCTGTGGCAAGTGGTTTGCTGTGTCTGTCAGTGTAGTGTCCACAGCATGGAGGCGCTACCAGGAGACAGGCCAGTACATCAGGAGACGTGGAGGAGGCTGTAGGAGGGCAACAACCCAGCAGCAGGACCACTACCTCCGCCTTTGTGCAAGCCGGAGCAGGAGGAGCACTGTCAGAGACCTGCAAAATGACCTTCAGCAGACCACAAATGTGCATGTGTCCACTCAAACGGTCAGAAACAGACTCCATGAGTGTGGTATGAGGGCCCGACGTCCACAGGTGGGGACTGTGCTTACAGCCCAACACCGTGCAGGACGTTTGGCATTTGACAGAGAACACCAAGTTTGGCAAATTTGCCACTGGCGCCCTGTGCTCTTCACAGATGAAAGCAGGTTCACACTTTGCACATGTGACAGACGTGACAGAGTCTGGAGACGCCTTGGAGAACGTTCGAGGGCCGCACAGCCCTCCATGTGCCCGCCAGAGGTAGCCTGACTGCCATTAGGTACTGAGATGGGATCCTCAGAGCCCCTGTGAGACCATATGCTGGTGCGGTTGGCCCTGGGTTTTTCCTAATGCAAGACCTCATGTGGCTGGAGTGTGTCAGCAGTTGCTGCAAGAGGAATCTGATTGAGCACATCTGGGACATCATGTCTCGCTCAATCCACCAACGCAACGTTGCACCACAGAGTGTCCAGGAGTTGGCAAATGCTTAAGTCCAGGTCTGGAAGGACATCCCTCAGGAGACCATCTGCCACCTCATCAGAAGAAATTCCCAGGCTTTGTAGGGAGGTCATACGGGCACGTGGAGGCCACACACACTACTAAGCCTCATTTTGACTTGTTTTAAGGACATTACATCAAAGTTGGATTTGTCTCCAGTGTTGTTTTCCACTTTGTTTTTGAGTGTGACTCCATATCCAGACCTCCATGGGTTGATAAATTTGTTTTCCATTGATAATTCTTGTGTGATTTTGTTGTCAGCACATTTAACACTGTAGTGTTGACAAAAGTATTTCATACGATTAGTTCATTCATTCAGATCTAGGATGTGTTATCCTAGTGTTCCCTTTATTCTTTTGAGCAGTGTATCACACTTATTTGGTGGTAGTGTAGTGAAGACGAATGGAGGTCAGAGCAGGGAGGAGCATTCTTGATGTGTAATGAACATAAGATATTGAAACACTTGGGTATTTGGGCACTGATGGCTCAGTGAGTAGGGAGTCAGACTTGTAGTCAGAAGGTTGCCAGTTCGATTCCCGACTGAGCCAAATGTCGCCGACCATTCCGGAACACTGGGATCAAATAGGCATCTTGATTACTCATTACGCGCCCAGTGCCCCATTCAAATGGGTAATGAGTAACCAAGTACCTACCAATATTCCAGTGCCCAGAGGTCAGCTACAGTTATGAGACATGCAGTCTCTGCTTAGGCAACCATGTATCAGGGCAGAATGTGGTTTGGCGTTATCCTGCTGGAAAATGCAAGGACGTTTCTAGAAAACATGACATCTGAATGGCAGAATATATATTGCTCCATCTTTCTGCATCAATGCTGTCCTCACAGATGTGCAAGTTACCCATGCGATGGGCACTGACACACCCCCATACCATGACAGATGCTGGCTTTTGGACTGGATGCTAATAACTGCTTGGATGGTCTTTTTCCTCTTTGTCCTGGAGAACACAATGGCTGTTTTGTCCAAAAAATATTGGAACTCATCAGACCACAAAACACGAATCCACTGTGCTACTGTCCATCTCAAATGAGACCAGAGAAAGCACATCTTGCTTATATTGCATTTGCGGATGGAGCAGCGAAAGGTGTTGACTGACAAAGGTTTCCCAAAGTATTCCCAACAAGCATGGGTAACTTGCACATCTCTGGGTTTTTTGATATATTGCCAACATACAACACCAATTAGTGTCCAGGCACCATATACCATAACATATACTACACCCCTTTGTGCCTTAATGTCTAATTACTCTATGTTTTTTTTCTTCTCATAGTGCTATTTCAGAAGCAATATTTCTACAAAGTTAACTTTTATGGGGTTATGGGAAAAAAATTATTAATAGCAAAGTGGCTAAAATCACAGAATGCACATTTCACAGTTGATATTGAAACAGTACTCACCTGAAACGGCATAAAATACATATACACTCACTGGCCACTTCATTAGGAACACCATGCTAGTACTGTGTTGGACCCTCTTTTGTCTTCAAAACCAGGGACAGATTGGCCATCGGGAGGGTCAGGAGTTTTCCCGAACGGCCGGCCCATTCCGGGCCGTCATATTTTACTTTGACGGCTGGTCGGTCAGTTACAGTCCTGGACGTATGAACACAGGTGACAGTAGGCTGAAATGGAATGGCTGTTGCATCCACAGGAGCATAAAACTGCGCTCTGGCCCGGCCGTCAAATCAAGAGAGAGAGAGTTCCTCTATATTAAGATGAGGAGAAACCCAGAATGAATGAAGAACGCAGGGAGCTAATTTTTGTCCCAGTCCATCCCTGTTCAGAACTGACTTCTTTCTTCGTGGCATAGATTCAAGAAGGTGTTGGAAACATTCCTCTGAGATTTTGGTCCATATTGACATTATTGCATACAGAGAATATCCATTCTCTGTAAACCTTAGAGAAACTTGTGTGGGTAAATCCCAGTAGGTTTATCAACACTTTCTGAAATACTCAAACCAGCTCGTATGGCACCAACAACCATGCCACGTTCACTTAAATCACCTTTCTTCCCCATTCTGTTACTTGAACTTCAGCAGATCGTCTTGACCATATCTACATGCCTAAATGCATTGACTTACTGCCATGTGATTTGATGATATTTGCGTTAACGAGCAGTTTTACAGGTGTACCTAATGAAGGAGCCAGTCAGTGTATTTATATATTGTGGCATAAACACAGCACAGCCCCACCTGCTACATCATTGTTGCACCAACAACACCCACAATGAAAAAGGTTGACAGGTTCTGGAACATTCTAGGAACAACCAGGGACCTCGTTGGGAGGGTTCTAAAAAGGCCCCTGTAGAGCAGCTCAGGAGAAGATCCGGACCTGAAACCTAGAGCTGACACATGGGTCAGGTTTGAAATTGTGCCATTGTCCTACAGTCCAGTCATTTGAGATGTTCACTCTTATGTCTACTGTTTGTCAATGACAATCTGGTAACAAGTGTTCAAACCGTGTTCACAGACAAAGAGAGGGACTTAAGCTGGAAGACGCACGAGTATTTGGAAAAGGAAATGGCAGCAGGACAGAGGGCGTCCCCAAGGCATGATACCCTAACCGCTGCTTGGCCCCATCCACACGGGAACCCAGAAGCGAGGACAGTATTGGAAAGAAAGCTGGAGAGGCTGCCAAGAAAAGAACTGCCTGAACCTATTCCCCCAAAACCGCCACCAGGAGACCACTCGAGAGATGTCGCTGCCTACACACCAAAGTGTATCTACAAAGCTAATAGGTAAGAATAAATGGCAATATGTGGGTCATTTGTAAGTCAAAACAAAAGTAAACACTAAGGATTCCAGCTTCATGTGGAATTGTATTACCCTGAAAGTGGCATGCGATTTTCCTCACAAAGAATGTCAGCATAAAATGATTAGGCTGGATAATAAAGAGATTGGATGCTGAAGTGTCCTTCAGAGAAGCAGCGGAGTGGGGGAAGATCATGACTCATCGCTAGTGTAGCAGTCGTGGAGGGATGACGTGGGGGTGGTAGTGAGTCAGCCTGTTAGCCACCGTGCGCCGTCAACTTCTCTGTGCCAACACACATGGATTCTCTCACCTCCTACCTAATTGCTGACCATGCGGAACAGCAGGTGATAGACAGTACTGAGATGTCACCAGGCCTATTTCCATTTCACAATACAAACATGCACAGCCACACTAGGGTCACTGCTGGTTTAACTGATGCCCAGGGACCCAGAGAAGTGATTTGGTGTAGTAATCTGAAAAGACCTGCTAGTCCGAGTGGTTATAAAATATGGCATAGACTGGAGGCCAGCTGAACCTCCCTGTGTATAGATGTGTTCAGTAGATCTTTTCTTACTATAATGGAAATGCATAGCCCTGTGCCACGTCATGATGAAGAATCACGTCACTCAGTCAATTTTTTGAGACTCCTGTCTAATAACAGCAACAGTAACAAAACTAAACTTTCTAAATAATTGAATGAACTGTCCTAATGTCCCTATTCCACTGAAACTAAACCATGTCTGGGTTTGAGTAATAGGGTGTAAAAACAACTCAGGAAGTAGCAATATTTCAAGCTCTAACCTTTTCTCAAGTACGTTCCATTAGCTCCAGCTCTGCTCAGTATCAGCATAAAGTGGTAGGACCGTGTGTGTGTGTGTGTGTGTGTGTGTGTGTGTGTGTGTGTGTGTGTGTGTGTGTGTGTGTGAAGGAAACAGTCACTCGCTCAGTGTCTATTAGGGGAGGCTAAAATCACCAACGATTCATATCCCTAACATCAGAGCCCTGTCTTCATATCTGTCTCCACTATTTTTCCCTCTCTACCTCTACACTCTGTCCCCAAATCTCTTTCCAAATCCCCAAAAGGCCCCTCCCTCCCTCAATCTACTCACAGTCGTCCATTTGCACAATTGTCTGAAAGAGAGGGAGTGAATATGATTGTGGGTGCAGGGGCTAATTCTACCCTCCAGTGGACTCATCCAGAGTGAGCAACAATACAGTCTCCATGAGCACAGTGGAATCCCATAATGCACCATGATATTTTTGAGCATGCATAATTTCACACAAAACAATTGATGTGCGTCTAATTATGATATATATATATATATATATATATTTAAGATTTTGATTTGGGGGGTTGACAAGACATGAGGAAGCAGAAACCATGGAGACAGTTAGGGGGAGACAGAAAGGAAGGGCGCAGACAGTTGGCTGGCCCGGGGCTGGAATGGGCAAGTATGGACCAGAGTCTGGAGCTTAGACCACCACACCAACTCCGGCAACCAGTTATGACATTCGACTGATTTCTGTACTTGACACATAAAGAACAAAATAACATTAAATGTTCAATTGTTAAATGTATTTATTGTAAAGCAAAAGGAGGTATTTTTACATTTTAACTTCATTCTTGATTTCTTAATCAAAAGGGAGCCATGAATTTAATAATTGAAGTCACAACTGTGTTGAGGCATTTAATGAACCTCTAGCCACTCTTCAGCAGTTGTCAGCTGCACATAACCGTGGAGGGCACTTGGAGGCAGTGCATAACCGTGGAGGGCACTTGGAGGCAGTGCATACTAGGATGTATTGGGATTTCAGACACGTCTCTCTACCCCTACCCTGTCTTCCCCTTATGCTCAGTTGAGTGAGGAGTTGCCATAACAACGCAGAGTGGAAGTGCCGGTTTCGAACTAGGCCAAACACAAAGCAGTAGTGGCAAATGTGTGTGTGGGATTGTGTTTGTAACAATCAGTTATTCAGGTCAATAACTTGTTAGACATCATTTAACACACGCACAACTTTAGGGGACCTGAGTCCTAACCAGAAATCCATGTTTCCTAGCCCTGAATCTAACAATAAACATTACCCTTCACCTAACCAGGAATGCTCTCACCTAAAATCAATTCTGAGGTTTTCCCTAAACCTAACATTGAAGCCAGAATATAGCATTATCGAGATCTGCCAAAAAACCTTGGGGGAAAATGTTTCCAGGTTGTACTATGTTTCTTCGATCTCCCAGTCCCCACATGTGGACGTGGACAGCCATCACACAAACATAAATAATGACTCAGAAAGCATTGGAAAACCTTCATAGTAACCTGTATTTAGGATGGAAACTCTACATACATTCATACAACTCTATTTTTGAGGAGCAAAGTGTGTGTGTATGTGGCTTATAAGTGTGTGTTAGTGTGTTTGTGTATGTGTGTTTAGACTGCTTTACAAGAGATGAACCAAGTGATCCGAAAACAAAGGGGAAATCGAGCCAGTGATTTAGGACTAAGAGACCATACAGGAAATAGAGAGTGTGTTAGGTGCTCTTCTTTTGTTTCCTCACAAGGTGTGTATGTGTGTGTGTGTGTGTGTGTGT
>JACXGM010021864.1:0-16995 GCA_016801145.1 Umbra pygmaea | reverse complement strand
GTTGGTAGTGTAATAAGGATGTTTTAGTGTGTGCCACACTGCATCAAGATGGTCAATTTAGTGTTCAGTAGTCTGCTAAATAGAAGAATACTGATGGTATCAGATGTCAGGCACCCATAAGGTCTGCCCACTGGTCAGAGAGAGAACACAGCCTGGTGTGGTGTGGTGTATGTGTGAAGTTATTGATTTCTGGCTCTTTGTGTAAGCTAGGAGTTTGGAATAGTAGCTATTATTACATGGCGGGAGTGGAAACTAAGAATATTTCTGCACAATCTGAAGGGATCACATGCTTTGCTTGTAGGCTAAAAGGTTGGGTGGTCTGCCATGTCTGCCTGACCGGATCTGCAAGAAACTGAAGGCATTCAATAAGAAGCAGGGCTCTACTGTTGGAAGGGGCCAGTCTGTGAAGGAAGGGGCCAGTCTGTGAAGGAAGGGGCCAGTCTGTGAAGGAAGGGGCCAGTCTGTGAAGGAAGGGGCCAGTCTGTGAAGGAAGGGGCCAGTCTGTGAAGGAAGGGGCCAGTCTGTGAAGGAAGGGGCCAGTCATTCAGGACTCTGTAACAGTGGTCCTTATGATAGTCAGCTGGTGTGGACAAATTAGCAAAGAAAATGCATAAAAAAAACGGCGTCTCTAAAATAATAGCAATGTTCCTTGGTGCTGTACCTGAGGGGTTTCAGTCTGCTTAGCTTTGCATTGCTGAGCCAGCTGTGTGCGGGAGGCAGACGAGCCTGATCTCTGCTTCCTGTTAGATACCACATCCTGCTACAGATATCACTGAGTGGAACGCAAGACTACTGACATTAAATGAGAAAATGGACCACAGTTTCTGAGGTGAGGTAATTTAGGGAGGATGAAATGTGAGGTACTGGTGTTTGGTTCTTCTGAACTCAACCAAGCACCATGTAATGTATAATTTACAAGACACCGGCTAAGGGTTAGTATTGCTTCTGGCCAGCCTAGAACCACTCCCTTTGCTGCTCTGCTACATGAATAATGCAGAGGTAGGCACTCTACAATCTATGTTGACTGTCTCAGATCACCCTGTTGAAATGGACACATGTAATGTGTTGCTCAGTCAGGGAAATGCTTGTCACAACATGGGACCGGGGCCCATAGGATCAACTGGAAAAATTACCAGTTTTGCTTTCAGTATACACAAATTAGTAGTCAACAACACGGGCCGGTGGCTTGTAGGACCATCTTTCAGTATATACTAATACACACTGACTCAAACCCATCTTTCTAAGCAGCTGTTTTAGAACAAAGTAGCACTTTAAATAGCTACGGTGAATGTCATCTATTCAGTTATGTAAATATTTAGCTATGAGGCTAATGCCTGTGACGCGGTCTGGTTCTCCTGTTCTGTTTTCCTGCAGGCTGAGCGGGACAAGACTGGTCTGGCTGACACGGTTCAGGAGCTCCAGAGACAGCTGGAACTGTCCCAGCAGGCCTTCAGTGAGCAGGAGGACAAGGTGGGCTCCCTGACCCAACAGCTGGAGGCCGTGCAGCTGCACAAAGCCCTTCCTCAGGGGAGTGTGCCGGGCGACCAGGGGGACGGAGGCAGGACCGCGGATTACGACTACGAGCTGGACGTGAAGAGCACAGAGGTGCTGGAGGCCCGGATGAAGGCTGCAGGCGACGAGCTGCTGAAGCTACGCGAGGAGCTCTCCCAGGCCGGGAAGCGGTACTCGACCCTGGAGCAGCGCTGCCGACAGGAGAAGGACCGGTGGAGGGGGGAGGCCCACGAGCTGGCTGAGAAGATCCGGCAGTGCATCAAGTCCAGCCGGCAAGACCAGGAGCGCATCAGTGAGCTGGAGAAGGAGATCGGGGCCACCAGGAAGGTAGCCACGGACTCCGAGGGGCACCTCAGTGTGGCGCAGGAGGAGCTGCTAGCCTTCTCTGAGGAGCTGGCCAACCTCTACCACCACATCTGCGTCTGCAACAACCTGACCCCCAAACGAGTCACCCTGGACTATTACCGCGACGGAGCCCGCGGCCAGGCTGGGGGCAGCGGGGGAAGGTCCAACCACCCGCACTCTCACCCGCATCACGGCCGGAACAAGCGGCGTTCCAACGAGTTGTTGACAAAGGCGGTGCACGGAGCTGATGGCGATAGCAGGCCCGGAACTCCCAGGGACTCCCGGGAAAACTCGCCATGCGGCATCTCGCCAGTCCCCGTCTGCCCCGGCTCCCCCACGCTGGACTTCAGGGACCCCTCCAATGTACGCAACCTGGTGGCCGTCATACGCTGCCAGATCAAACACCTACAGGTAGGTGACATTTTGCACACTGGGAATCAAACCGGCAACCTTGTGATTAAGACTAGTCTGACTACCATTGAGCCTCATGACACCCGCCCCATCATATTTCAAGTAATTTTTTACAAACTTCATTTTAATTGAAAGACTTCTTATGATGCAGATGTTCCCTAAGCGGTTCTTGTCGGTAACATTAAAACATCCTACTGGTTGTCCTCAGGTGGCAGTGGACCTGTGTCGCCAGCGTGGCACGCTGCCCTACTCGGGAGGCATCAGCTGTGGGGGGGAGATGGACAGCGAGGCCTTGATGGAGGAAGTGCTGAAGCTCAAGTCACAGCTCAGCACAAAGAGGGAGCAGATCGCCACGCTCAGGACTGTCCTGAAAGCCAACAAGCAGGTAAATGACAGCCCAGCAGACGGGTCACATGGCGCACTCCACCGTGTTAATCACGCTCAGATGCCAGTTACAGCTAACAAGATCTACAGACGTGACATCATAAATGGTCATCAATGAGGCGTTATTCTAATTGTGTCTTCCAAATGGGTTTAACTCCCTGAGGGATCTATATTTCCATTGAGTCTGTCTGTGGCCGACTGACATTTAGCCTAGCCTGTGCCTGACCTGTAAGCCTTTAAACAAGCTCACTAGAGAATGTAAAAAAAATACAACTCAATGACAAACTGGACGGTTTTTATAATTTAATTTTAGTTTTTTCTCAGCTACCTCTAAATTTACAAAAAACAAAAGTGCTGTCTTGTTCTATTCCTTGACTAAATAAAGATTTTGGGTGTCTGCTTCTTACTGTTACGACCCCTGTTCAGCCTTGAGGGCTTGATGTGCCTTATTTAGTCTTCAATAGCTTTTTTTGTTTAGTCCCCCCCCCCCAATCAATATTTTTTCATGTCTACTCCCCAAGGAGAGGGGGAAGTGCTATCCTAGAGAACGTGTAAGTGTAGACGGAGAGACGTTAAGCGGTAGTGTGATGACGTGAGCCTCAGACCCCCCCTCTTCTCCTTTTTACTGTGGATGCCTCCAGCTGTGGCTGACCTTCTTCTGTCAACCACTTCAGTCACTGGTCCTCTCAGTACCGCTGCTTTCAGTAAAGCTACGCTCTGTTTGTACTAGCTTTTTATAAGAATTAGGAGCTCTATTATTAGCCCATTATCCCTGATAATCTTATGGTTAGAATTTCTTTGTTACTGTCATTCATACACTGCTTTTTTTAAATATGAAAACAATCTAAATAAAATTGAGTGCATCGGATATTAATTACCTGCACTATGCAGTGGTTTGTTACACACAATCATGGCCGATAATTATATGATCATATTTAAATCTGCCGTGTGCATTTTGAAAAAACTGTGGAAGCAAAACTCATCACTCCCTTGTAGCAGTTCAGGGTTCAAACAGCAAAATATGCAGCGCATAGTTTAGGAGATCATAGTACGCAGCGCATAGTTTAGGAGATCATAGTACGCAGCGCATAGTTTAGGAGATCATAGTACGCAGCGCATAGTTTACGAGATCATAGTACAAATTAAAACTGCTTTAATTTTAGAAATCATGAAAAATATTCTACAGCTTCTGCTCACTAAAAGAGTTTTCAATCTGCAAAATACCACAGTGTACCTGTAACAAATCATTGATCTTTCTAGTTAATGAAATGCCAGATAAATGTTCTACGTCTTTCTGTTAAAATTTAAAGGCCTTTTTTTTCCTATCTATTTTTAGCTATGGTTAACTGATGTGTATCACTGTATTTTTCTCAGCTGTAACAGGACGCTGTATTGTGTGTTTTCCAGACAGCAGAGCTGGCCCTGACCAACCTGAAGACCAAGTATGAGACTGAGAAAAGCATGGTGTCTGAGACCATGGTGAAGCTGAGGAACGAGCTCAAGGCCTTAAAGGAAGATGCTGCTACCTTCTCGTCTCTCAGGGTCATGTTCGCCAGCAGGTACCCCCTTTTACCATCTGTCCCCTTCATTAACAGGTACCCCTTATAACCATCTGTCCCCTTCATTATCAGGTACACACCTTTATTACCACCTGTCCTCTTCGTTATCAACATACCAGTTTACTCAGTTACTCTCAATGTTTAATTACATGTCAAATCTCTTTTAATACACACATATACATTGTGTAAATTAATGTTAATAGTGTGCCAAATATATTGCATGCATATCCAAATGTGCCGAGGTTGGCCTACATTTTCTACTGTCGTGCACTACATGGGATCAAGCCTGTGGTCTATTTTATTTATCCTTTATTTACACTAGATGGGATACTGTATTCCGTGGAGAAAGTTGAGCTTGCAATTTTGGAAGCGGCGTTTAGCTTGTCTTTACAGGCTAATTCTGTTCCATCCTTTTTCTCCTCTGCAGTCAATCTCTCTTACGTGCAGATTAGCCGTCTGGAGCCGCTCTCCTGTAAGGGCCCTGCCCTCGTCCCCAGCCGCCTGTAGAAGGGTAGCTGCTTGCAACCAGGAGGCTCTGAGATGGAGTTAACCTGTACAGAGCTTAGGTTGTGCGTCACGTGTCCAGCTGCACGTTTGTTGGCAGGCAGATGTGTTTCTGAGCGTAGGCATGTGTGACCTCAATTAGTGACTGTGGAGTGACTGTCGGATTCGTCATTATGTGTGTTGACTTGGATTCACCGTGCTGTACTGAAGCTTCTAACGGTGTCACCTTGCTGTACTGAAGCTTCTAACGGTGTCACCGTGCTGTACTGAAGCTTTTGGCGGTGTCACCCTGCTTTACTGAAGCTTCTGGCGGTGTCACCCTGCTCTACTGAAGCTTCTTGCGGTGTCACCCTGCTCTACTGAAGCTTCTGGCGGTGTCACCCTGCTCTACTGAAGCTTCCGGCAGTGTCACCCTGCTCTACTGAAGCTTCCGGCATTGTCACCCTGCTCTACTGAAGCTTCTGGCATTGTCACCCTGCTTTACTGAAGCTTCTGGCGGTGTCACCCTGCTCTACTGAAGCTTCTGGCGGTGTCACCCTGCTCTACTGAAGCTTCTGGGGGTGTCAATGTGCTGTACTAAAGCTGCTGGTAGTGTAGAGATGTCTTTGAAGTATCTTGGCAATTATGGTAATGTTTTAATTCCTATCGATTGTTCAGTACAAGTGCAAAAAGTGCCGTTAATGAAAGAAGCTCTGAGGATACATTTTGAATTCCAGGAACACTTTGGTGTCTTTTTACAGAGGCAGTACATGAGCCGACAGTTGATTAGGGCCAGTGGCTGAAAAGCTAATGCAGGGTGTGGCCGAAGCCTACAGACTGCTGTTAGGACCAGATGCTCTGACTGGCTGGCAGCGTTGAGCTGGTTGGCCATCTTAAACCTTTGTATGGCGCCATCATGTGGCTATGGAGTGCCACTGCCCCAGTGTAACCACACCATCACCTCTCAGAAGTATTAACAACACATTTGGGCTTTCTCTTGTGAGTTTGTGCCACACTATTCTTTTCATGTATGGCTGTGATTGGTCGACGGACCTGTAAGTGTAATGTGAGCATCCAAAAATGAATACAATTACGTTCAGGAGCAACATTTCTCTTTGTAAAATATTATTGAGCTTTACAATCTATAGTTCTTTTTTGCAGTGGTTGGTCTCCTTTATTTAGATGTTTGTCTGATGGATAGTAATATTTAATATGTTTTCTTCAGAAGCATGTTTTGTTTATATTCCACTGGTAACAGTGCATCTATAAGTATATTGAGAAATGTCAGTATGGAGTTTGGATTTGTAAACTACACAGGATGCCAGTAAATAAACAGTCCTTAAAGGAGCTATTTGTAGAATTCAATAGAAATAGTTTCTCTTTCAGTTGGCTTACAGACGATGTACAAACACTTACTTGATATTTAAAGTCTTAAAAAGCAGTGTCTATTGGATAATGATTACACACAGTATGCAGTGATTTGTTACACCATAAAGCATAGCCAAAAATGCATGAATTATATTAAATTGGGGCCGGTGCATGCGCATATTCCAAACGTTCCTTACAAATATTTGATCAATACCTATCAACACACAGTTTAATTTATATTTCACCATTCTGACCAAGTTTTGATTGTGCATGCAAATATAAAACCGTCTGTTGATGTTGACCAGTCCAAAATGCAGTTTTGTTTGTTGACTATAACAAGTTGTGCATGTATACTAAGTGTGTGTGGTTGTGTTGCTCTAACAAGCATGTG
Source organism: Umbra pygmaea (assembly GCA_016801145.1). NCBI lineage: Eukaryota > Metazoa > Chordata > Actinopteri > Esociformes > Umbridae > Umbra > Umbra pygmaea. Next base: position 10,542 of record JACXGM010021864.1, on the reverse strand, counting down.
TGTGTGTGTGTGTCCCAGGTGTGACCAGTATGTCACCCAGCTAGATGAGATGCAGCGGCAGCTCGCGGCGGCCGAGGATGAGAAGAAAACCCTGAACTCCCTTCTCCGCATGGCCATCCAACAGAAGCTGGCCCTGACCCAGCGCCTGGAGGACCTGGAAGTTCCCCAGCTGCCCCACAGCCTGAGCAACAGCCCCCGCCGCGTCAGAGCTAAGGAGCTGGGCACCAAGACAGGCCGTGCCCCCCGGAGCCCCCGGCGCACTAGCCCTGTGCGGGGCAGGAACAGCCCTCGCTCCAGCCCGGTCCTCACCAACAGCTTGCCCAGCACTGCCAGCCACCACCTCCGAGCACTCACCCGGAGCCTTCACACCAGCCCTGTAAGACCCCCATCTTCCTCCAGCTCTGTCCCCCACCCTCCCATTCACACATCTTCCTCCTCTGCCTCCCGATCACGCGAACTGGCCCCGCCCCCCAGGGATGCCACGTTCATCAGAAGTCATAGTGTCACTGAAGCGTTGCAGCCAGGGCAGGGTCTTTGGGACTGGGGGGAACAGAGTGACCCAGGGTCTGGCTCCTGTAGGGGCTCTACCAGCTCTCTGGATAGTGCCGGGTTTGGCCGTGCTCTTGTGAGTGGCACTAGGCGAGCGTCAGGCCCTAATCGTGAAGACACCTTTTTCACCAATCGTATTTTATTATCCTGTCCCTCTGTCTCCAAGGCAAAGTCTTCCTGTTCAAGATCCGTTGAGAATCTGGCTTCTCGTAGTTCTTGGTTTGTTCATTCTGTCAACACGTTAGAGCCCCAAGGCATCGGTAAGCCAGGGGCACAGCCAACCTCCAGGGTTTCTGTTTGTAGAAAACAACAAAAAGTTCATGATTCAAGTTCTTCACAGATGGCATCCACAAGCTCTTTCCGTTCAAATTGTTCTCCTAAAACCAGGGGCCTCACAGCAGCTCCCATGTCCGTGCTCAGCCCACCATCAAGCGCTGTTAGAAGGCCCAGACCGCCCCCAGCCTCAGAACCCCAGAGTAGTTTCCGTAGACCTGGATGTAGGGGACCCAGTGCTGCTTGCCACCCACAACCAACCAGGGCCCGTAGTTTACAGTCTAGAGGATCACAGTCACACCATCGATGACTGAGTGTCATCAGTGTCATCATTATAAGTTCCTTCTGTCAACAAATAGTGTGGTTAACACAGACCCAACCAATGTGTTGTCTACTAACCTCGTCGCATAACCCTGTGATACGTTATCAGTATGTGCCTCCACCTTCTGTCTTAACCAAGTGTTGTGTTGGGTATCCTTTTTCCTTTGGTTTCGATGTATTACTGACTGTCCTTTCATGTCTCCGTCTCCCCCGGTGTTTGCAGCGGTGAAACCACCCCACCCCCCTGCCCCACTCTCCATGTGATCTGAAGCAAAGGCTTTCCCGTGTCCCCTGAGGTCATCATTCCTCAAGACGTGGCGTTGACCCCAGACCTCCTGACGCCGGCCCATCAGACCCTGCAGACTGACTGCCTTTTCAGTTTCCCTAACGTCTACCCCGTCTGGACCCAAGATGAAGCCTGCATGCAATCAGGAGCAGAGCGCTTAAGAAGCCAACACGCTCTGATTTTATTTATATGTCTGCAGTATAAGACTTTTCCTGACCTCTACAGTATTATTTAGTGTTCAGTTTGTTTGACTGAGACCAGTCCTGCTGTGTTCTTATGTTGTTGTATATTTATGCACGACTATATCCACTGATGCTGCTGCATGTGTTTTGACACTAGTGAATACGTACGGCTTGACAACATGACAAAAACAGTGTAGAGGTGGGCTTTACCAAGTGTCAGACTGCATCCCTTAGAGAGCTGCTGCTCGACCTGAAATGGCGTCCTTACCCCTCTATAGTACACGACTTCTCACCAACTATTTGAAGAAATGTAAGTGCTTCAGATGGGAAATGTTCGGCCATTTTGGATGTGCGCCATGCCAACACACAAGCTTTTATGGGCATATTAAAACACAACAGCCTTACTAACTGTATTGAAATACTAAAAGCACATGAGTCCTCTCTCTCGTATTGAGACGTGTTTATTCCTTGAACTCTGTTTTCTACCGGCGCTAACTGTTAAATCCTTGGCTTTATTTTGTGACGTACCGGACTGTTTGGTTCTGGCCTACCAACCCTAGCCTTCAGTCAGGAGATGAAGGTGATTGATGGAAATGACACAGCCATATTCGCACCACCTCAGGTTATCGGTGCAGTTCAATGGAATCCGTTTCGACCAGCGTGCTTCAATTAAAACTATGCAGATCATTCTGACAGCAAGGCTACTGGGCTGATGGATTCTTAATTTAATTATTATCAGAGGTGTCAGAAGTACAAGTAAAAGTACTTTTTCTGGGTGCAGCTGAGTTCACAAGTTTTGGGAAGTTCCTTATTGAGACCAACATTACCGGTAAAGACTGTTCATAACTAATCAGTGATCTATTAAAATTAATTCAAAGTTTAAAACAAAGATTAATTGTTGTGAATAAGTAGTAACAAACTCTCATTACCTGGTCACTAAGGTTTTAATTCAAGAATTCCCAAAACGGGTAAACTCAGCAAAGTACTTTTACTTTTGATACCTCTGATTATTATATAAGTTGTATATCCATCTAAGAACATGTTTTTTTTGGTTCCCCGATCTCCTGGCAGCGCATTGAAGTGTTTGTATGTCCTCTCCTACGGTATCTCTACAGGAACACACTGCCAGCCACGTACAGTTTAGGGGCCAGGATCCACCTTCACGTCTAACCTAGGTGATTGCAGATGGCTGTTGGCAAATTAATAAAAAATAAAAGCCCATACCAACAGGTTCTAATTAGGTTTCTGTGGTTTAATGTCAAAACATCATGCCATTTGGTGGTTACAATGTTCAAAATAGTGCCTTGGTTTTTCTCCAGTAAGGTTTATGTTTAAACAAAATCATCTTTTTAAAAATGAATATGTTGAACACTGTTGAAGCTGGGGGATGTATGTAGTGTATTTTTTTTTTAATGATTATGGAGCTTGGTTTTTTGAAAACAACAGTTCTTCTGTATCTGAGTAGTTTGAGGTTGTACATTTGATTTGACCTTCCTTTCACACTTCCACAAATGTGTTTGTACAGGTATGTGTGTTGTAAATGTTTTCATCATACAACATTAATATGTATTGTGTAGACAAAATGAAATTGTATAATTATTTGTGTTTAGACCCTAGGACCATCAACTGGTCCTTTTCAATTATGTGTATGTAAAGTAAATTAATTTTATTGACCTGTGAATCTGTGTGATGATAAAGAATAAAGTAACACCGTTGTATGTGTAATTGTTTGCCTGATGCAACTTAGTTTGCAACTTAAAAAATATAAAATATTATTAGTTAATTTACTTAACGAAGACGTCGGTTTTGAATTGCTACATAGGTGGAGAGTAAAGAAACAAGTTATGTAAGGAAGGTATTTAATCGCTTCATTTCTTTCATTGCATCTGTGACAGATGATCTGTCGGATTCGTTCTACTACATGGGATTGGTTCAATGAACACCGGCCCTTCCCCCTACACCAGGGGGCGTACAGTTAAGTCAGACCTGAAATCTGCAAATATGTTTTTTGTAAGCAGCCAGTTGATCAAGATCTGTAAACCACACCGGTATATTTTATGCTCTGTTACCGCTGTTATCTCTAGAATGGCCTGCAAAAAAGTAGCTATTACACTGTGCCGTCCATGGCAAAACGGAGGCACACCTCCTTTGTCAAGATCTTATAAAATTAATAACTTCTCAACAGGCAGGGAATTGAATGGTGGAGAGGAAGAAAACAGAGATCTAGGATTTGAATCAAATTGCAGGTTGGCTGCGATGCCATTACCTGCTGAGTCCTTGTCCACACTTGAGGCTCAAAGACAGCTTGGGAGCCAAAAGCGTCCGGAGGTGCCGCTGACAGTGACCGGGGGATCGTACTGCTCCACCGCCCTTAAAGCAGATAATAGGACATACCTGTGGACACGGTATAATGAAATGAAACGACTTGTGCACGGTAAGCGGTATATATAGAAGTGTTCACACAACCCTCAATATCGGTTACACTAAGTGATGAGGTCTATGAGATGTGCGTCTAGTTGTGTGTGTAACCGCCATTTTGGTGCTGATGGAGCTCGGACGTCTTGGAACTGTTGGCGAAGTTTGTAGAGTTGTAGACTTCCAATAAATGTACGTTTCCCGAGGTCTGGATGTGAGTCAAACCCGATTTTCTGGGGGGCAATCCTACCATTTTTATTGCTGTTATGAAAAAACAAAGTGAAATTGTTTGAAACTAACAAAGTTACATTCTGGGAAAAGACAAATCAAACTATTTCTAAGTTCTAAACTTCCCTGTTTCTCTGACTCTCTGTCACCCAGCATCCTTATTCTGTTTAATCTGAGTCTGCTAATATTTTCAACATGTCCTCTTATGTTCATTAGAAAAACAAATATAGTGTGTAACTTGATTATAGCATATAGGCGCCGCAGCGCAGGGCCATATGTTCTAAACACAGCTCAACATTAATCGCAGTCCTGTGGTAATTTTCCTGGCACTTTGTAATACATTATATTTGAAAAATGTTGGTATCCTTTTTAATCTGATATCTGTGTTAGGCTGTTATGATTGCTGGATCAGGAAGAACAGGGCTGAACAACAAAAAGATGCATTCATTTACTTTATTTTGGTCAAGTAATTACCTGTAAGTTTTTATAAAGTGTGTTTTTTGTGTGTGTGTGTGTGTGTGTGCGTGCGTGCGCGCGCGCGTGCGTGCGTGCGTGTGGGGTCTAGTTCAAATCAAATCTCTTACACATTTGACTTCCCAGTAATCCTGTTGTGTCTTGTCTCACTAATCTCAGTGATTTGCTTCAGGTACATCCACCCTGCTGTACTACTGGCACCACCTCAAAAAGATTAGTACTAATAAATAAAGGGACTCCTAAATCATAAATATAAAGCTGTAGTTATGTAATGTCTGAAGCTGATTAAAGTATCCCATACACATACCATCCTATTGTGTCCCTCTGCTGTCTCTTGTAGACCTCATTCCTCCAGGTGTGTGTAACCTGCTCAACTCATCCACCATCTACTCCAACAATGAAGTCAGCCTGGCAGAAGTGGACATCTATGGGTTTGACTACGACTACACACTAGCCCTTTACTCCAATGCCCTGAACACTATGATCTACAACACTGCAAGAGATTTCCTCATTGAACACTTCAGGGTCTGTTTGTGTGTTAATTTGTGTAGTATGACTAATGCACAAATAAGCCATATTCAGTGGGCCAATTTTGTTAATTATACTAATAAGTTGTCTACTGCATTTGACCGTAAATAAATCTGTGTCTTAATTATTTTTAATACGTCTGAGTTTTTCTAAATGAAATACATTTTTAGCTCAGTTCTTCAGAATTAATTAGTCTTTTTTTGGAGAAAACATTTTTAGGTTGTTGCCATGTTTCTGACCCTTGATCTACTGTACCCTGATCAGCCATAACATTATGATCACCTGCCTAATATTGTGTAGTTCCTCCTTTTGCCCCAAAACAGCCCTGACTTGTCGATGCATGGACTCCACTAGACCTCTGAAGGTGTGCTGTGGTATCTGGCACCAACAAGTTCGCAGCAGATCCTTTTTAAATCATGTAAGTTGCGAGAAGGGGCCTCCATGGATCAGACTTATTTGTCCAGCATGTCCCACAGATGCTTGATTGAGATCTGGGTAACTTGGAGGCCAAATCAACACCTTGAACTCGTTGTGTTCCTCAAACCATTCCTGAACCAATTTTGTGGCTGAGCGTATTATCCTGCTGAAAGAGGCCAATGCCATCAGGGAATGCAGTTTCTATGAAAGGGTGGGCATGGTCTGTAACAATGCTAAATGTAGGTAGTTGGTACGTGTCAAAGTAACATCCGCATGAATGGCAGGACCAAAAGTTTCCCAACAGAACATTGCCCAAAGGTATCACACACTGAAAAAAAGCTGTAAAATCTAAAGATTTTTTTACATTGGTTGCACATTTTAATAATAACGTAGTAGATTAATCATGTTGACTAAACAGAACTATATGTGCAACTGATGTACATGATTTTTTTCTGTAATTTCAACAGATTTTTTCAGTGCACTGTCTCTCATAGTGCATCCTTGTGCCATGTGTTCCCCAGGAAAGAGACGCACACGCACCCAGCCATCCACGTGTGGTTAATGAAAATGTGAGTCATCAGACCAGGCCACATTCTTCCATTGCTCTGTGGTGCAGTTCTGATGCTCACATGCCCATTGTAGGTGCTTTTGGCGGTGGAGAGGGGTCAGCATGGGCACCCTGACTGGTCTGTGGCTATGCAGCCCCATATGCAACAAACTGTGATGCACTGTGTGTTCTGACACCTTTCTATCAGAACCAGCATTAACTTTTTCAGGAATTTGAGCTACAGTCTGTGGGATCATGCCACATGGGCCAGCCTTTTCTCCCCACATGCATCTATTAGCCTTGGCCGCCCATGACCCTGTCGCCGGTTCATCGCTTTTCCTTCCTTGAACACCCCACAAGAGCTGCAGTTTAGGAGATGCTCTGACCCAGTCGTCTAGCAATCACAATTTGGCCCTCGTCAAAGTCTCTCAAATCCTCACACTTGCCCATTTTATCCTGCTTCAAACACATCAAATTTGAGAAAAAATCTTCACTTGCTGCCTAATATACCCCATCTACTGACAGGTGCCATGATAATGAGATTATCAGTGGTATTCACTTTATCTGTCAGTGGTCAGAATGTTATGGCTGATCGGTGTATACTCAGTGCTTCTAATAATTACACAAACAGTTGTAGATCTTTGTGATCTGATCAGTCTGCTCTTGTTTGACAGTACCCTGAAGGTATCCGGAAATATGACTACATCCCAAACTTTGCTGCACGGGGACTTCACTACGATATTCAAAAGGTAAACTTCACAGAGCAGATATATGGCTCTAATTAATTTTCTGCGCAGTCTTTGTGAAGTACTCTATGCATTGTTCACCTAGGGCCTCCTGATGAAGATCGATGCTTTCCATTACATTCAGATGGGGACTGTGTATCGGTAATTATGTTTCTATCACTTCAATGGCTTGTGCCTGTCCGTGTACTAGAGCTGTTTTGTGTCTTGTAGCGGGCTGAACCCAGTTCCAGATGACGAGGTCTTGAGGCTGTATGGGGGCACCCAACATGTTCCCCTACATCAGGTCAGCGGCTTCTATGGAAAGGTCAGTCTCGTTGAAGAGGACAACACCTCAGTTGTAGTGACAGTACCATCATATCTGTTTTTGATATATAATAATCAAGATTGTAAGCTTTGTGATTTGCAAGCTAAATGTTTTCACCTCATTACTCTTGTAGCATGTCAGGCGGCGATTCGTTCACATACTGTTTGAAGCACATTTGCGACAGGGTGTTATTGATAAAGCCTATACAAGTCCAGGTTATTATTGAACACATGTAGACCATAGAAATAAAATGGATAGAAAGGCCATTGAACTGCTTTGCGCGGTCATTCGAATAGTGGCGATTGTTGTTAGTTGTCATGGTGACAACATGCAAATCGGTTTAATGTGGATGTAGACTACTAGATTTTTGCAATGGAGTGGAACACATAAAAATGGCTTCCGCTCTGACCAGTCTGCTACATTCATTTGAATTGGAATGACATTTCTATCCATTCTATTTCTATGATGTAGACACACGTACAAGGTGCGACTATCCTGACTGGTGCAGGGATGTTTGTCTGTTGGATGAGTCGGTAGAAGCAAGGTCCTTGATGTTTTCACGTTGACATTCTTGTCGGTCTATTGAATCCGTCTGTGTGGTGGGAGCATAACCCGTCTCTCCTGCCTCTCCTAATCTTCCATCACAAACCCAAACCCAGTACCCACAATCCTCTGGGTCTAGCACTGCGATCCCTGACTCCTTGTCTTCATAAATTAGGGATTAGCTTTGTGTACATGCCTCGCTCGCTGGGGGCACTGGTTTAATTTTTTACCTTCTTGGAAAGAAAGTGCTTCCAAATTCAGAATGTCACCGCATTAGAAGCACAAAGTGGTAACACAACGTTAATAAAGTATTTTTTGGCCATTGTCAAACTTTTTTCCACCACTAAACACAACTAATATGTTAGAGTCCTAAAACGCAGCTCACTTGTTTTCATTAGGGACCTAAGGTGAAGCAGTTCATGGACATCTTCTCCATCCCAGAGATGACCCTCCTGGCCGTGGCTAATGATTTCTTCATTTCCAACGACATCGAGTATGATCCGGAGCACCTCTACAAAGACGTGTCAGTGAGTGTCTCAGCACGCTGGGCCTGTTTCCCACAACGTTTTCACACCATCTAGAGTTCTCTCCCTTTCTCTTGCTGGGTTTCCAAACCATCTGCACAGTTATTTGACCCGTTCGGGGCACAGTGGGGAGTTTCAGCAGCAGGTTCAAATGTCTGTCCACCAAAGAAGTTACCATAAATCCTGATCTCGCTCCACATGGGGGTGAAAAGCTTTCAGTTGCAATTTGTACTCTTCAGATTCACTGCCTGAATAAACAGAAGATCTCTAGCACTGACCCTACCCTCGTTTGTCCGTTCAGTAACCAAGATCTTCTGCATATTTGACTGGAACAGTGCAGACGGGGTGTTATTGAGAACCTGCATATATACACAGTTAAAACATCAGTGTTAAATCAACACCCTGAGTGTTAAATTAACACTCTTTAGTGTGTATATAGGTCCTGAGAGTGTTAATTTAACACTGACGTTTTTAATGTGTATAGACAGTGCAAACATATCAAATTGTTGGTGTGTCTACGGCTCCATAACAGCATGAAGAAAATGAGTTTAAAAAAAAATGTGTTTATCCCCAGGAAGCCGTTGGAATGGTTCATGTTAAAGGCTACATGTACAAATGGATCATGCAAGATCTGGGTGAGCAGTGGGATTCTTGTTTTTTTAAGGCTAGTCAACGGTTCGGAAGACTGCAGAATTTAGAGGTTTGTTGTCGATGATGTTTCCATGTCCCTTATCCATAGAGAAATACATTCTGCGAGGTGATGAAACATATGCAGTGTTGCATCGCCTGGTCAGCCATGGGAAGAAACTGTTCCTCATCACCAACAGCCCCTTCAGCTTTGTGTGAGTATGCTGAGAAGGATCACTTGTGGTCACATGTTGTTTTGAATAACGAACCGATTGGTTGGTAAACTTTGTAACCTCATAAACATATATTTTGGAGAGTGTTTGACATTTTTCATAATAAAAGTATGTTTAGCATTTTCACTGCAGTGTCCTAACCAGTTAGTACATTATATTTTGTTACACTTAGTTGCTTTCAGACAGGATCATTCTGTCTGTAGGGATAAAGGCATGAAGTACATGGTGGGGAAAGACTGGAGGGGCTTTTTTGATGTCATCATAGTTCAGGCAGACAAACCCCACTTCTTCAATGACTGTGTCAAGTGAGTATCATGTTTTTTTGTGCACTAGAGACAAACTGCAAATCTATAATGTATTTGAAAATGTCATTTTGAACTGTGAGTGTTATTTGGGTAGTAACTGAACCCTACTCTTGGGCGCTCTCTAATCCCATTCTACAGACCGTTTAGACGCTTGGATGGGAACGGGGACCTTCAGTGGGATAAAATAAACAGTTTGGAAAAAGGACAGATCTACAAACAAGTATGTTTACCTCTAAGCATGAAAGCACCATGAGCTGGTCTTCTGACTGAGGCCTGTGCGTCCTGGCATTTTGTGTTTCAGGGTAACCTGTATGACTTCCTGAGGCTAACAGGCTGGAGAGGATCCAGAGTTCTTTACTTTGGGGACCATCTATACAGTGACTTGGCTGTGAGTGACCCTCCCAACTCACTATAACTATGATGAGCAAGCTTACTACAGGCACTTAGACCTGGTATGAACCTAAAGCTAGGTACCAGTTTACTGCATGCACTTAAACCTTGTATGAACCCAGAGCCAAATACCAGTTCACTACATACCTTTTGAATACTTGAATACATTGTGAATATTTTTTACCCATTGAGGTATTCATTTAATTTTCAGTGTTACTGCTGCAAAATAAGACTGTATACAGAAGCTAACCGTTTGGTGAAAAAGAGCTCTATCTTAATATATTTTATTACTTGCTCAATTAAATTACACCTTGCTACATTCTGTAGTTTACTTGTTCATCCCTTTCTAGGACCTGATGCTGCGTCATGGGTGGCGGACAGGAGCCATAGTGCCTGAGCTGGAACTGGAGACCAGGGTGGTGAACACAGAGCAGTACGCCCAGAGCCTCACCTGGCTTCAGGCCCTTACTGGCCTGCTGGAACGCATGCAGGTAAGGTAGAGCACATGTCCTCATGTAGGTACAGTACACTACCTGTTTTCGTGGAAAATGTAAGGTATCTGAGTGAACATATTGGTTCTTAATAAACATAAAATTTAAAGAATTTACAATGTACCAATCATTATGGTAAAACATGCAATCTCTGAGTCT
>JACXGM010021863.1:0-17005 GCA_016801145.1 Umbra pygmaea | reverse complement strand
CACACACACACACACACACACACACACACACACAGGGCCTTCCTGCATCTTCATAATAAATGAAGTCATGTGCTTCTGCAGGTGAGTGTGTTTCCGCGACAGCCTGCGGGTTTTGTGACTTAAATGAATGGCCCTCCTCATGTCTGGAGATTACACCAATTTAAATCTTCCCTTGACATCCGTTATATCGGGAATTATTTAACATAGAATTAAAGGAAGGACTCAGGCCCTTCCTGGTCAATGTTACATTAATTATTATGAGTCAGTAATGAGCCGATGACGTGTCTATTTTTACCAGATGATCAAAGGTGATAATGTCTAAGATCTATATCCTTTCACATTCATCATAACCACGCTGGATTAATCATCCCGGGCTGTCTGGGTAAGAATGGTCCATCATTTACCATTCTGCTCTCCTGTAAACACATCATTCAACAAACACACCACACTCACTCCATAATGTGAAATATATATATATATACATATATATATTTATATTTAATTACCAATCAGACAAATTAACGTATTAATCATTTCATGTTGATGCTCCAGGGCCAATTTAAAAGCATGCTAAATGGAGAAGAACAAGAGCAAACAAAAAAATATGATTTGTATAGTATCATATATGTATTGATAGAGCAATGTAGTATTAAATACCACTACATTTCAGACACTGACAGTCAAACAGTCTTGATTTTTCCTTTTCCATATAGGAGGCGAATTTAGTGTTAGGAATCCGGGCTAGATTCACATTAAATTTGGGAGGGCGGGGGATCAAGTACAAAAAATTCCTCTTCATATGTGGTCCAGGTCACTCTAATCTGAAGTGAGCAGAACTTTCATATTTTTCCATATCAAAAGTAAAAAATTTACACTTTACATTTTATGCAATAAAACTTTGTTAGGTGTGAATGTTAAAAACTACATTTTGTACTGAGTAGAGGAGACAATAACCTGTCTTTTGATACTTTAGCTGAAGTCATATGTTGAGCTAACCTTGAGATTTAGCCAACATTAGCCCACGTCAGTTTGGGGCAGGTTGTCTCAATGACCTTGGGGCAAGTCTTCACATGTGACCACTTGCCCCAAAGACTTGCCCCAGTATACTTAGAATCATATAAAAAGCTCCAAAAAGATTGTGATATTATGTAATCAGCTCTGATCGTAGTATAATATGTTTCTATAAATGGATTATCATAAATACGTATAGTTTAGAGCAGCAGGCATATCCCTGGACTACACAAGACAGGCTCTGGTGTACGTATTTGTCTACTAACACAGTACATCCCTACTCTATGAGACAATATATCCATACACACACATTAACAGTGTGATGTTATGAATTGCATTGTTGCCAACAGGTTAGTAGAAAGCAAGGTTGGTGCAATGAGTGTGGGCAAAATTTTATTTGGATAGTCAATCTTACATGCTTTACACACTATATACAGACTATTTGTAACATTTCAAATGTACTACCACTTACCCTAACCTTAAGCATGATTCTAACCCTGACCATAACATTTTTCCTAACCCTAACCCATATTCTAAACATAACCCTAACCTTAGCAATCATTAAATACATTATAAAGTATACAAAACTGTAGAGCATCTATACATACTAAGCTTAACTATCCAAATCAAGTTAAAACTAAGCCTGAAAATGAATATCTAATTGCAATGAGGAAATGTGTCTTTGAAGGCAAAAACATAGGAGGAAGAATGAAAAGATAGAAAGCATAATTTGTTTCGTTCTTTAATTAAGTTAAAACATTCTAAATTAATAGGTTGTGTTCTTATTTGTTGACTATCTAATAATAACTTTCCCAATGATGGGGCCTGCTGATGGGGCAAATTGTCACAAGTGCACTCTCTCTATTTAACAGTCTACAACTCCATACTGAAATAAGATATGAAGATGTATTGAACACAAAATATGCACCCGAGACCTAATTCTTTCATTTGGTATGACATTTATACCATTGTGATGTATTGTGATTTTAGACAGAGTGAAAAGTGTGGCAACATACCTCGCTCTCACCTACAGTGAAGGTCCTTTTCTGTTCTCAATGTGTGTGTGTGTCGCCTACACAAATTAACAGATAGCGAACAATACCCAAAGATGAGCAGATGAAGACAGGATGAATATTGACCTGGTCCTCTTGTCTCTTTATTAACCCTTTAATGTCCTCGCTGTGAAAAAACCCATTGTGTGCTCTACCAAACGGTTGAGTCAAACATTAAAGGGTTAAACTGTAAAACTGCAACAAAAAATGAAGCTCTAATTATATAGTGTAATAATCAACTGAAAGAATCCTTTCCATAATAGACTCATCTGTTATGCAACAATTTATTACATGCATACATTTACCTATTGTTGAAATGACTATGCCTAAACACAGTTGAAATCACATAACTACTGACATTACTGTTGCTAAACTACTACTTTGAGGCGAACATATATAGGCTTACATCCTCAGCGACAATGGTAAGTCAGTAAAAAAAATCAAAATTAATGTTCACCCACTATATTTCCATGATTGAACCCACAGGCGCCTGTTCTGTACACAAGGAGTCGCTGGAGAGCGACGTGGCAGGATGGATAATCAGATTTATCTAACCCAGAACCCGGGCAGCGCTGTGCCAAATTGTCCTGCCTGGTGCAGGATTCCCGCGGAAAGTCAGATAACCCATAGTCAGGCTCTAACCAGTGACTATCATGATGTAAAAACAGCCCACTACGCCACGTGGACCCCAAATCGGTTTTATCTTCCCTGGCCTGAAGGTAAAGTTGGAACAAACCATTTATTAGAGGGTGTGTAGGGGGACTTTAAATATAAGACAATTACATTTTAAAGAATGTGACTAGTTTACAATCTTATAGAATCACAATATTTCAAATATTATAAAAAATAGTAACACCAGCCAAGATGGCACTTGTTGAGTCTGCGGGAAAAAGGGCAGGGGATCAAGCTCCCTGACGCACTGCAATAAAATAAAAATAAACTGTACTTATTCATTTCATTTTGAAATTAAACTCTGTTTTGTGTAATTGTTTAGTGAATATATGAACACAGTAGAATACAAGTACAAGATACAAGTGCAATACATATTTCACCATAATATTTGACATTTATTATAATTTAAATTATTTGTTTTGTTTGTAAAATGGAAATGTATTTATTCATAAACAATTTTTGTTCCAATTTAAGGCACATCAATCACCAGGATTAATAATTAGTAATTAATAATTAATAATTTAAATTCTACATTTACTATTATGCTATTCATATTATTTATTAGGCTACACAAGATTCTTATTGCGGCGATGTTAGAAAATTAGTGTGGGCATTCAATCTTTTCCTCTCTCTATTCCTCCCTTCCCCTCTCTCTCTTTCTCATGGCAGGATTTGTGAACCTTGGGTAGGCAGTGCAGCTGGGAAATCCCCCTGTCTGGAAGAGGCCTGCTGGGGTTCAGGAGTGCTGGAGCAGACTGAGCGGCTGGGAAACCCTTCTGCTCTGAAAGAGGCCTACAGAGAGAGATTAGTAAAATGGAGGAGACGAAGAGAGAGATTAGTGTCAGATGGAGGCTTGACATAACTGTAGGGACTGTCTCTCACTCTCACACACACAAACACACAAAAAATGTACATAAGTACACAGCCAGTATATAGCCTACTCAATCCGACACTCAGTCTTACAAATAAATGGCTAGAAATGGCCTCAGGTATGTATGTATTTACAAAGAACAGAACAAAGTAGCCAGTGTCTGAGTAGGTAGGATGTTATAGAGGATAAGGTCAGGACTGAGTGGTAGGATAAATTATGGAGAGGTAGGATGGAGAGGTAGGATGAGGTTCTAGATAAGTGTCAGTAGCAGAAGCATACAGGGTGCCTGTGTATAAAGCAGGATAAGGGGGGACCCTGGTGCTTCACCTAGGACCATTATCCATCTACAGGAGAGAGACCTGTGGGGGGTTTGCCTACACACACACACACACACACACACACACTCTCTCTGTGTGTGTGTGTGTGTGTGTCTCTCTCTCTCTCTCTCTCTCTCTCTCTCTCTCTCTCTCTCTCTCTCTCTCTCTCTCTCTCTCTCTCTCTCTCTCTCTCCTGCATATTCCATGGGAATCCCTTCAGCTGCTCCCAAATGCTTCAGTGATTTCCTCTCTTCGTTCCTTCTTCTCTTTCCATCTATTCTCTCCTCCCTCCTCTGTTGTTGTCTTTCTTACACCCCTTTCCCGCTCCTCCCTCTTTCCAACTCCTCTCCTGGGTCTCTCTGTTCCTGGTCCTAAACACCTCTGTCAGAACACTCTGGTTCTCAGCCAGGGCAGCTGGGAGCAGGTTGTCTCCAGATCAACCCCCTCAGCACCATAGACCGTATATAGCTCAGCACACACTTGACACACATGCCACACGATTACACTGCTCACAAATACCAAACCAAAATTATTTACACCCAACTACAGCTGCTAATGGTTTTTCTCTGTGTTATTTGAGTTATTCTAACTGGTAATTATATGATTAATTTCAATTACTAAATTGTTTAATTTGAATAACAAAATGCATGTTTAAATGAATTCCTAAGTACATATTTAATTATTGTTTGAATTACTAAATGTATGTTTAATTTGTATGAATTTGTACATTGAAATTAATTGCACTGAAAAAAGATAAATGCAGCATGAAACATTTTTTTACTGTTAGAGTTTATATAAGGAAATTAGTTCTTTGAAATTTCACAAGATAATTTAGATTTTTGTGTATGACATTTTTTAATTTATTAATTTAGTTTTAGCTAATGAAAGAAGAAAACAACATTTTACATTATATATTTTTTTCATTATAAAGACACTTTACAACTTTATTTTGAGTTCTGCTGGACATTCTGGCCAGTTTCTTAGTCCCAGATGAACCTCGACCAGAAATCCATGTTTAATGAACAATTGCGTGTGGATATCCAAACGTGCATCCCTAATGTTCTGGGGCTTTGTGTTCAGCTTTTGATCAGGCACCTTGTCCGGCCGCATGGGGGTCCTCACTCAGCTGTACCAACCCCCACTCCTGGAGGAACAGAGAATGCTGGAGGGTGATCAATGATGGACGCCAGCTCTGCTCTCACTCCAGAATGGGAACGCTGTAAATGGATTGAATGGATGAGAGGTGATGTGGAGGAGGACAGTGCAGGAGAGGAGGGGTGGACAGAGAGGTGGGCAAAGGGCATGTGTAAACAGCCCAGGCTTGAGTGACAGGACCTGGGAGGTGGGGGTGGGGCTGAGATGTGAGCAGAAAGTGAGCTTTTAATTTCCGAGAGGAGAAGCAGATGTTGAATGGTACACACACACACACACATTAGGAGTTCTATCCTTGTGGGGACCTGAGACTTAACCCTGAGCCAGAAATCCTTGTTCCCATTTCCCTAACCTTAACCATACTTGAATTTTGACTTTAATTACTTAACATTTATGCCTAAACTTTACAGACTCAATGCCCAACTGCAACTCTTCATTTTGAGACTAACCCTAATTCTAAAACTGCCAAAGTTTTACGTTGTGTCCTAAATCTAACCTGAACCGGAAATCACATTTTACTTAGCATGACTGATTTGGCAGGTTTTTTGTCTTTGTGGGGACATCAGGTCCCCACATGTACATATTAAGGTGGATCACAGCTAGGCAGCTGGAAGTCATCAGGAAAAAACGTGCACCACACATCTTTGCTGGACTAGGGGCACCCTATAAGAGGCATACAGGAACAGGTCAACACTGGGGAGTGAAGACAGTTAATGAGTCCGTCAGTGTTTGTCATCCCTTCATCTAACCAGGGTTGAGGTAGAGATTAAATAAAGAGAAACCACACCTTACTAGACAACAGGCTTATAGGAGGTAGATCCGTTTTTTATTCAACCAAAGCATAAAAATTCAGATTACAAAAAGTACTTTGAACAGATCTGTTAATCAAGCTTTACCGATCTTCCCAGTCCACTACATCATCCCACTAGCTACAGACCACCCTTTCATTCCTAGTCTCTTCACCAACACTTAGGTTTTTTTTTCTTTATCCGGAACAATTCTTTATTTTGGTGAGGTGAAAAGCAAACATTTGAGGTTTTATGATTTTGCCATTTTACAAAAAATTTTAAGTGAATGCTGGAACCATAGTGCCAAGACGTGAAGGAAACATAGTGCCAAGACGTGAAGGAGTAGGAACTGACTTTTGCAACAAAACAATGCATAAAACAAAGTGCGAAACAGCAAAAAAAAAATGTCCCTGCACATATAAAAATAAATTAATACTTTGTGTCCAGCCACCATTATCTACGGTCTGGTCCTAAAATTCACCAAAGAAAAAGATGATTTATTGGCAATCCTTCACACAGCACAGCCAACCACAATCACTTATTTACACCTCATAGCCAATGAAAAAATCTATTTATTTACAAAAGCGAGGTAACAGAAACAGAATCCACACCCCTTCCCACAATAAAAGCTATGTACATCTACACCACCCTCACCACCATCCAAATCAATTTACCAGTAGTTTTATCTTACAAATACACTATTTGTTTTCATGATCAAGATTTACAGCAAGATTTGAGTGTGAAACTTTTAAACAGTAGTATAAAACAAATGCTTGAAAGAACAGTGGGCACCATTCAAAATATAATATGTTGTACCCATTATTACACAAACAAATGTTGAATAAATAAAAACAGGTCATTTTATAAAGTTGGCTTTAATATTTTCTGAGTGCAGCAAAATACATTTCCTGGTTTCCAGCTTCTACGAATGTGTTGCGTGTACTGTTGCCTGGGCAACAATCATGCCAGACAGTAATATGGTAAGAATTAATGTTTCACAGGAGAGACCAGAAGAGGAGCATGAGTAATCCCGCCCTCTCAGCCTCAGGCACTTAGGCAATGGACCCTGACTGGCCAGTCCTGACTTGTGTGTTCCTATTGGCCGGTGCTGAGGGTTGCGGGCCCTGATAGGCTGGTCTATCTGTGTGTATGTGTGAGGTAGGTACAGCAAAAAGAGAAGGTCTTAACAAGGCTTCCGTGGCAAAGCAGTCGGCTAGTCAGTCAGGTCAGACAGTATGCCAGTTAGACATTGGAGCAGTCTCTAGTTAGGTATTATGCTGGTCCATACACTCAAGCCAAACAGATTGGTAACAGCAGATGCATATTCAGGACAGAACTCCTCCCTCTTGTAAAACTGTCCAATGAGAGTCCTAGTTCCAGCAGAGCTGTGTCCCCAGTCAGCTGTGTTAGTGTCCTGATCAATTGTCTAGAATTTGTAGTTCTATGTGGACTAGCTTGTGTGCTGAAAGCACGGCACTGATCCGAGTTCATTAGATGGTGGAGACCCCTGAGATAAGAGAGGTGGAACGACAACAGAGAGGAGAGAGACAGTTTGTGGCTCAAGTTTTCTCTTGTCCAGTGACTCCCCCAGCCTTCTCTGCAAGCCGAGGCTTCTGTGCAGTGGCATGTGTTTCGGGGGGTGTGTGCAGTGCCAGGAAGGGGTTGGCAGTGATGGTGCCCTGGCCGTGGGCATGAGAGGAGGACAGGAGGGAGGGAATGGAGAGCTGGGCGGAGGAGAGAGGGATGGAGGGAAGCTGGGAGGAGGAGGAAGACAGAGACTGGAGCTGATGGAGGTCGTGTTGATGTTGCATCAGCTGGTACAGTAACACCTGCTGCTGTTCCTGGGGACACAGAGACAAGAGAACATCAGGCAACCACTGATCAATACAAACATGTGTGTGTGTGTGTGTGTCTTTGTGGAGCTATGTTTACAGGCTGACAGTATGTGGCCTTTAGATTGCAGGCCTACATTAGACAAGAGTGAAGCAACTAGGGTGGTAATGCTCTGTGTCAGAGACCATGGCAAACTTCAACATTTGTATTAGTATTTATAGGTGTCCAAATCTCTGTGTAGAAAGTTGTTTACCTCTATATATACTAATCAGCCATACTATTATGAACACCTGCCTAATATTGTATAGGTCCCCCTTTTGCCACCAAAGCAGCAGCCCCATATGCAACAAACTGCAGTGCACTGTGTGTTCTGACACCTTTATCAGAACCAGCATATCCTTCCCATTGCTAATTTTTTCTCAAAATTGACGTGTTATAAGCAGGAAAAATGGGCAAGTGTAAAGATTTGAGCGACTTTGACAACGGCCAAATTTTGATGGCAAGTCCAGTGGTTTTCAACCCATGTTCCAGAGGACTCCCCAAATGTGCATATCAAAATCTGATATTTCTATATATATTTTTTGGGGGGCAATTCATGCAGCGCTTTGTTCATACTGCTCGTTTCACTCTCCAGTGAGGATTTCCCAAGCTGATGTGCCTAAGACCAATCTGTGGCACTCAGATCATGTTCAGTCCTCTGATCTGAGTGGACAGTGAAGATTAAGGTCGCACCTGCAGTTGACAAGCATGCACATCTATGCCACTGTAAACTGCATGTCTGAACCCAAACGTCAAGCACCATCTCATATAAAATGAATTTACTTTCTGCCACATATTCACCAAGTTTTAATTAGGCTAGTTGGATAAACCATGCCCAGAATCATAGAGAATTGACAAGTCAAGGGATTGCATATGAAGGTGGGACGTTTTTAGTTTGTGTAATCACTGTAATGCTCAGCTATAGTTCATTCAAACATCTATCTTCAGGAGTTTGGAAACGATATATATAGGGAAAGTGAAAGATAGTAATGTGTTGACCAGAGGCATCAAAGTTCAATAGCATATAAAAGTCATGTTTTTTGGTCAGGTTATTTTGAATTGTCATGTGAAAGTTGCGCTAAGATGTCTGCATATTTCGTGAGCTGAACATAACACAATAGGAATGCTTTTAAGAAACATAGCCCAACTATATCAGATTGCTTCATTTGGGCATTGCACGCTACATTTCAAATGCAAGTGGTTGTCTAGTATGAACTTTTTGTTGTCTGGTTGTGTGTGTGTGTAAATCAGTGTGCTGTAAGATAGGATGTATGGTTTGCTAAATTAATGACTACATTAGTAAAAACTACTTTGTTAAATTAACTTGACAGTTGTCAGTCCTTGAATAATGCAAAGAAAATTGGTTCATGATAATTTATAAACACCACAAAACTAATGTGTTAGTGAAGAGTACAGAAATCAATATTTGGTGGAATAATAATTATATAGTCCTTATGGGGTTTTGTTTGTAGAATTTTGAGGGAAATAATTAATTTAATCCATTTCGAAATAAGAGTAACATCACAAAATGTGGAAAAAGTTAAGCGCTGTGAATACTTTCCAGATGCACTGTACATCTCGTTCCAGTAAGACAATAACCATAGCTACAATCATACTTGTTTTTTTGTTGCAAATATTAAGTGTAAAATGTGTTAATGTGCCTCCAAATAACTGCAGCTCTTGTGGGGTGTTGTCGCAGTTTTTCTTCAGTGATCAGTACCTATCAAAAGTGGTCAGAGGAAGGAAAACTGGTGAACAAGCGACATGGTCCATTGATGCTTGTGGGAAGCGAAGGCTGGCCCATGTGGTCCGATCCAACAGACAAGCTACTGTAGCTCAATTTGCTAAAAACGTTAATGCTGGTTCTGATAGAAAGGTGTCAGAACACAGTGCATCACATTTTGTTGTGTATGGGGCTGCTGTTTTGGCAGCAAAAGTGGGACCTACACAATATTAGGCAGGTGGTCATAATGTTATGGCTGATCGGTGTACATACTAGTATTTTCTGTATGTTAGATAATCTTTGTATCTTTAAAACATTATTTTGTGGAACTGAAATATTTTTAACACCGCTGTACTATTTCTGTCTCACTCTGGGTCTGATTTGTAAAATCAAAATACAGCATGCCTCTTTTCTTTCAACTTTGAGTGCCTAAAAAAATGACAAAACCTATGATCAAACATTTTGGAATTGTGGGTTGAAAAATACTATTTAATGTGTGTTTGAAGACTGTAGCTGTTGTACATTGCCCTCCATATATATTGAGACTGTAAAGTCAATTAGTGTGAGGTCCAATTCCTCATTACATTGCAAACCCAGCGCAGGCGTGGGACAGTCGAAGACCGATGACATGCTTCCTCCAAGCGTTTGTCGTGAAGTCATGTCATTCTTATCCCACAGTTTAACAAGAAAGCCAATATATTGAAACATATACAGTTTGGTGCAAACATTCATCTGAAAACTGAATTCTTTAAAAAATATCACAATGTCAAGTTCTTTACTGCTAGTATTTTTTAAATTAAATGATGAAAAACTGAAACTAAAATGAAAATTGAAATATACAGTGCCCTCCACAATTATTAGCACCCCTAGTAAAATTAGCAAAAAAGGGCTAGTAAAAATGCGTCTTTTGGTGAATTGGCGTAATGTCACAATGAAACAATTACAAACATCCAACCTTTAATGGAAGTACATTTATTCAGGGAGAAAAAAATCTGTATCAATAAATAATTATTTCTAACAAAACCACGTGTGCCACAATTATTGGCACACCTAGAAATTGTTATAAACAACAATGTGTCTGAAGCATTATTTCCTGTTTCACTGTTGTACAAAAAGGTGACACAGAGGCCATATTTCCTTATTCATACTGTACACATCAACATTTGAAAAATCAGAGAATAAACAAATCAAATGAGTAAAATGTGTGTTGAGCTTCTTGAGTTAGGGAATGGCTATGAAAAAATAGCTGCTCTCCTGAAAATGCCCAGATCTACTGTTAGGGCAAATCTAAAAGTTCAAAGCACCTGGAACTGTTACAAGCATTCCTTGAAGAGAACCCAAGTTTATTTTGTCACCATGCACAGTGAGGAGGATGGCAAGAGGCAAAGATCATTGTTAGAGATTTAGAGAGAAGAGTAGTCTCCAAAACTACCATTAGATGCCACTTCCATGCCAACCAATTATTTGAAGGTGTGCCAGAAAGAAGCCGTTCCTGTCATACCACAAATGTGAGTGCCTGGGCTATGCTAAACGCTACTGGAACTTTGACTAGAACCAAGTACTATTACCAAGTACAATTAGCTTTTTTTGCAACAACCACTCAAGGTGGGTTTAGCATAAAACAAAAGATGGTTATATGGAAAATATCCTGATCCCCACTGTTAAGTATGGTGGAGGTTCTGTGATGTTGTGGGCTTATCTTTCCTCCAAAGGCCCTGGGAGCCTTGTTAGGATACATGGCATCATGAACTCTGTGAAGTACCATGAAATTTTCAATCTGAATCTGGCTGGCACAAAAATGAAACTGTGTCATCATTGGATCTTTCAGCAGGACAATGATCCTAAAAATACATTCAAATAAACACAAAAATGGTTCACTGGACACAAAGTCAAGCTTGGCCGTCCCTAAATCCTATTGAAAAACTGTGAGCTAAGCTGAAGAGGAGAGTGCATAAGAGAGGACCAAGAAGCCTGGATGATCTGGAAAGATTCTTTAAAGAGGAATGGTCTCAGATTCCTTGCTCTGTCTTCTCCAACCTTATTAGATGTTACAGAAGAAGACTCAGTGCTGTTATACTGGCTGTAAGGGAGGTTGTACAAAGTATTAAATGCAGGGGTGCCAAAAATCGTGGCACACAGTTTTGTTAGAAATTATTATTTCTCGTTGACAGAATATTTTCAGATTACGCCAATAAAACAAGATGCATTTTTACTAACGCATTTGCTAATTTATTACGGGTGGCAATTGTCATGGAGGGCACTGTGTGTGTGTATAGATATATAAACTGACAACTCCCACACAGTGATTTAATTGTTTGTGATTCCTTAGGCTGCGGAGCAGGCCGTGGTGATGAATCCACCTGTTGTGAGTCAGTTTCACTCCCTTAAAACTTGCAACATCCGTGGCATTGTGCTCTGTGATGAAACTGCATATAACAGAGTGGCCTTTTATTGCGGCCAGCCTAAGGCACACCTGTGCAATAATCATGCTGTCTAATCAGCATCTTGAAACACCACACCTGTGAGGTAGATGGATTATCTCGGCAAAGGAGAAGTGCACACTAACACAGATTCAGACAGTTGTGAACAATGAGAGAAACTGGCCTTTTGTGTACACAGAAAATGTCTTAGATCTTTGAGCTCATGATAAATGGGGGCAAAAACAAAAGTGTTTATATTTTAGTTCAGTTGTGTATTTATTATATGTTTTGTGTGCATGCCTAAGGAATATAAACCTGATTACATTTTCTTAGGTAAATTGGTTTGCAGTTATATAATACACTGTGTTCCAAATTATTATGAAAATTGGAATTAAGTGTCATAAACATTTCATATTTTATTTTTCAATCAAACTGATGGATGGAAGTGTGTCTGCAGGCTCTTTGGATCACTACAATCAATCTCAGACACCTGTGATAATTATTTTGCCAGGTGAGCCCAATTAAGTTAAAACTGCTTAAGAAGGATGTTCCATATTATTAAGCAGGACACAGGTTTTAAGCAATATGGAAAAGAAAAAGGATCTCTCTGCTGCAGAAAAGCGTCAAATAGTGCAAATCCTTGGACAATGTATGAAAACATTAGATATTTTACAAAAACAGAAGCGTGATCATCATACTGTGAAGAGATTTTTAGCTGATTCAGAGCACAGACGGGTTTGTACAGATAAAGGCATAATGAGGAAGGTTAATGCCAGACACATTTATTGGATTAAGAGAGCAGCTGCTAAAATGCCACTACAAACAGGTATTTGAAGCTGCTGGTGCCCCTGGAGTCCTGTGAACCTCAAGGTGTAGGATCCTCAAGAGGCTTGTAGTTGTGCCACCTACTATTCAGCCACCCCTAACCAATGCTCACAAGCAGAAACGGTTGCAGTGGGCCCAGAAATATGTGAAAGCTAATTGTCAAACATTCTTCAGAGATCCTTGAGGTAAATTCAATACCTTTTAATACCATTTTTAATACCATCTCAGACTTTTTTTAAACCAACACGACATTGAGTTGCAGGTTAATACAGCAACACGCTTGCAAATAGATTGAGACTCACTGACTTTGGAAACATATTGTATTTATTTGACCTTTAGAATAAAATTAATAGATTAAATAAATCAATCCAGGGTTTCCCAATCTAGTGACAAGCGCGTTCACATAAAACAGGCGGTGTGTGCACCAGCACCAATCGCAGACACGGACATGTCTATGAGAGCCACATATTTCGCTGAACTGTAAATGATAATTTTAGAGAAATTTAAAGAGCATAAAAGAATATATATACAGACATAAAGCAGGAAGAAAAGCTGGGGAAAAAATGCCATGTATTTATAAATGCCTCACACTCATCGATATCACTGACTAATGTGTATTCCATTAAACTAATGTGTTGCTTCATGCTGATCACAATTTTATTTAATGTATTCTTTCACTTGCAACCCTGACGGTGTTGACCGGTCATGGGAGTAAACAAAAAATGTACAGGGTGTGTAAGTTAATCAATGTTACAATACTTGGTTGTTTAACAAGTTCTGAGGAGTAAATAGTAAATGTATGTACTATCTCTACAATGAAAGGGGATACATTGATTCAGACAATACATTAAAATACCTGTCACAAACAAATGGAAAACTATCCATAATGTCTGTGGAACTGTAAGCCCACAACTTCCGATCTATCGCACTGCACTGGCACATACAGCTCAAGATTAGTAATTAGCTGCTGAATGTGCTAACTAATGCATAATTGGTCTACTACACTGCTAGTCTCCCGTGATATTCGCTGGGGTCACGTTGGTGGCTATTTTTGCGCATACACTTAAATGTGTAGGCCTACGTGGATCTGGATGTTGTTTTTTAACTAAAATAATTCCGAATTTATTTTAAAATAAACACATTTTATAATTACACCGTTATAGTCTAGGTTTAGAGAAAAAAAACTTTGTCAAGGCTATAACAAAAAGTGCATTATGCATCTGATTTCTGGGTGTGCCAGCTGCTTCTTTGGCTGGCACAAGCACACCCGTGCCTACGCCACTGATTTGTGGAACACAGAAACTTCGGATCAGTACCACACTGCAATTGTGTGATGTGTAAAAGCACAATGGCTTGTCATGCTTCCGCACCGCATACGAACTGCAACAGGCACTGCAGACGGAGTATGTCTGAAACGGGCGTAATCCAAGCGAAATCTGAGAAACCCGATGACCTGTAACTCAAATGAAACCAGCACAGCCTTGTGGACCAGTCATACCCTTGGGTAGGTTTTTAGTTCATAAAATGCTACATGAAAGATAAAAACAAATTATTTAAAGTTGCTTGTTGGGACGCTATGTTCCACTTTGAAAAATAATGTTAGGGAGCTCAAAGACCCAACACAACAGCAGCTAATGAACCTAGCGTTAGCTAACATGTTAACTAATGTTGGCTAAAGCTAAAGGGCTCGTTAAACTTAGCTTAGAGTGTAGGTCAACATTCTGGCAATGATATCCATGGTAATCATAACTTTGGTCTAATTTGTGTTCTTGCCTCTTGTTAGTAGATCTAAATAACACGGTAACTAGTTAGCTGTTAGCCTTACCTTTGAGCAGATGTATTTATGCTTCGTAATGTTCGATACATTTCACTGGGAGTGGAGCCGTCCACACTGTTTTATTCAATGTAGGCACCGCTCACGTTGTGTTTTTGGCTTTGGGAAAAGAAAGAACACAACTCCTCCAGACAATCTCTCGGGCTATCTAGTGTCCGATTTACAAACGCTGTGGGCGCACCGCTTCACCGTCCTGCTTGGAGTCAATGTTTGTCGGATCTGGTCACATAGTAACGGTTGCTAATGTGTGATTGGACAATGGCCGTTTTGGGGAAGGGGCCGGCGAGAGGTCAATTGCGTGCAGAGGGAATTTGAAAGACAACCGTTTACCCTGCCCCTCGGATTGAGCCCTGCCAATGGTGTGTTCCCAACATCTTGATGTTGGTCTGGCTTGTCAGGCTAACAGCTATCACCCAATGCGGGATAGGATATAATATCACACAAACTTTACAAGATCAACTTAAATAGACATATTAAAACAAATGGACAACTAATCGTGTGCAAAAAATAAAAAAAATGAATACCTCGTAAAATGGCGATTAATAACTTTTAATTCCTTTTAATGGCCTTAATTTTTACTAATTTGATTTACTACCTTTTAATACTTTTTAAAACCCCGCGGACACCCTGGTCTTGTTTACTGAAGAGTGCCATGCAACCCTGGGTGGTCCAGATGGATGGAGTACTGGATGGCCACCATGTTTCAATAATGCTGCGACGTCAGCAAGGAAGTGGCAGAGTCACGTTTTGGACTGGAATCATGGGGATAGAGCTGGTAGGCCCCTTTAGGGTCCCTGGAGGCGTGAAAATGACCTCAGCAAAGTATATAGAGTTTCTGACTTTGGACACTTTCTTCCATGGTACCTTAGAGAAGAGCCGTGCCTTCCATAGCAAAATCATATTCATGCATGACAATGCACCATCTCATGCTATAAATAATACCTCTGTGTCATTGGCTTCTCTGGGCATTAAAAGGAGAGAAACTCATGGTGTGGCCCCCATCCTCCCCTGACCTTAACCCTATTGAGCACCTCTGGAGCATCCTTAAGCAAAAGATCTATGAGGGTGGGAGGCAGTTTGCATCAAAACAGCAGCTCTGGGAGGCTATTCTGACATCCTGCAAAGACATTCAAGCAAAAACTCTCCATAAACTCACAAGTTCAATGGATGCAAGAATTGTGAAGGTGATATCAAAGAACGGGTCCTATATTAACACTATTTAGGAAAATCAGTGTAAAATATCATTTGCATAATAATTTGGAACGCGGTGTAAAATCATCTGGTAGCTTGTTCCATGTATCTTGGAGAACTTTGCCAATGTTCTTCTACAGACTATGGCTGTCTCGTTTGCTTCTGTCTGTCCAGGTAATCCCAGACAGCCACGATGTTGAGATCATGAATGTATGGAGGTCATACCATCTGTTGCAGACCTCCTTGTTCTTCTTTTCACTGAAGTCCTTCATGATCTTGCCCATGTGTTTGGAGTCACAGTCCTGCTGCAGAATGAAGTTGTGACCGATCAGACGCCTCCCTGATTATTTAGCATTATGGATCTAAAGTGCCAAAAACTTCTGCGCAGTTCAGTACATGGGAGGAATTATACTGTACAATTGTAATTGTGTCCGACTAGTTACCCATCTACCAATCAGTGATGTACCAATTTGCACCACACATACCAGAGCCCAAGGGCCCTCACAGAGGCCCTCCTGAACACTCTTCCTCACAAAGGACCCCCTTGACCACCGTGACACATTGACCACTCTCCCTAGCAGAGGCCCCCTTCATAATTAATCTTTAGGGTTATTATTTTTATTTCATTTTATTATAGAAAAGTAAAAAGCATAAGCTAGGGAGACCGGCATGTAAGGCAGAGCAGACAGCGGCCGAGCCGGGGCACGGACCCCCGTCTCCGGGGGCCCGTGTGTTTCAGGGTCAGAAACTTAGACCGCTACACCAAACTCAGACATATTTTCATTTTTGAATCATGATTGCATATGCCTTGTGTACAGCAAACATTTAAATTTTGACCTTACTGTTCCAATATTTATGTAGAGCCCTGTAGTTTAACGTGTTTGATCATGTTTGTGTGTTCATATTCATAGAGGGCCCTGTAGTTGAACGTGTTTGATCATGTTTGTGTGTTCATATTTATAGAGGGCCCTGTAGTTTAAAGTGTTTCACTATGTTTTGTGTGTTCATATTTATAGAGGGCCCTGTAGTTTAAAGTGTTTCACTATGTTTTGTGTGTTCATATTTATAGAGGGCCCTGTAGTTTAAAGAGTTTCACTATGTTTTGTGTGTTCATATTTATAGAGGGCCCTGTAGTTTAAAGTGTTTCCCTATGTTTTGTGTGTTCATATTTATAGAGGGCCCTGTAGTTTAAAGAGTTTCACTATGTTTTGTGTGTTCATATTTATAGAGGGCCCTGTAGTTTAAAGTGTTTCACTATGTTTTGTGTGTTCATATTT
>JACXGM010021861.1:0-17029 GCA_016801145.1 Umbra pygmaea | reverse complement strand
CACCTCTCCATCATAACCAAAACATTCATGTAGCCTAGCTCCCAGCTGCTTCCTCGTTCCACCTCTCCATCATAACCAAAACATTCATGAAGCATAGCTCCCAGTTTCTTTCTCCTACCATCTCTCCATCATAACTGAAACTTACACATGTAGCCTAGCTCCCAGAGTTTCTTCTCTATCCCCCCACCATCTCTCCATTTTTCCTCCTGCTTTACCACTCGTTCTCATTAAGACGATGGAAAACGTGAGGAGCGAACGGATCGATGTATTCATTTTTCAAGTGCTTGTAGCCATTAGACTGCCTCAAATCATCCATCAGGCAAATGTCTTTCTGGTTAGGGCCTGTCGCTTTAACAAGTAGTGAGGCTCAATATGCAAGACGTATTACACTCCATTTCAATAACCTTCATTATTTCTTTCAAGTGTCTTCATTTCATTCTCTCCTTCCCTGCTTTTACATGCGTGCGCGCACACACACACACACACACACACACACACACACACACACACACACACACACACACACACACACACACACACACACACACACACACACACACACACACACACACACACACACACACACACACACACTCTTCAACTGACAGCAGGAGAATATCCGTATTTGAGATCCCCACAAGCCAGGTGACATTTGGTATGTTCAATCAGAAGCAATGTTTTGGTCCCATTTCCAAAGCCACTGACCATGAAGTTCACATAACCTGCGTGCCGCCACATCTAGACTTGGGTAACAGGGAAATTCCATATTTGTATGCAGTCCATATTTTTCTTTTTACTAATCACATCATCATTGAAACAAATCTGTGTGAAAACGTCTGGGTCTCATTTCAGAGAGCACTTGCAACATTAAAGTAATTGTAAAAAACATCTTACGGTGAACACTTGTAGCCAAGTTGTTTCTGACACCCTTAGTTAGTTAGTGGTCTGGCTTTTAAAAAACAATTCTCCTTTATGAGTGACACGCAAGCCTTGTTAGTGTTTTTTGCCCATCAGCTTCACAGAACACTACAGAAGATCTTAGCTAAATAACATGCTTAGGATAACATTTCTGACTTTGAATAACTTGATAACGTCAACATGTCTGACTTTCAATAACTCAATAACTTCAAAATTTCTGACTTTAAATAACTCGATAACTTCAACATGTCTGAGATTTAAATAACTCGATAACTCCTACATGTCTTACTTTGAATAAATCGATAACTTCTACATGTCTGACTTTGAATAACTCAAAAGATTTCCACGAGACTGACTTTTAATAACTCGAGAACTTGTGTGTTCATTTTTAGAGAAACCTCAGGATGAAGTGATACTTTGAAGGAAGACGACATCGAGAACCTTATTTTCAATCACATTGAGATCAGTATTTTGCAATTACAATGCACCGTCCAAATAGCGTTTATTCAACGTTATAATTGGCACAATGCTAGTGTAGTAAACATTGGGTACAGTTTAGTAATTGAGAGCTTACAGTTAGTGCATGTATCTTAAATTACCTTGGTGGGATCACATCACAATCCAGTAATAGAAAGAACATCTTATTCAAAGTATTATAGCAATCGGTGATAGAAAGAAAATGAGTACAAGCATTTCATTCCAAAAGACAACACTGGGTAGAGGACAGGGGAACTATTTTAGATACTCTAAGTTAGGGGTCACCAATCCTGGTCCTGGAGAGTTACCACCCTGTATGTTTTCACTCCAACCCCAACCTAGCACACCTGATTCTAATAATTAGCTAGTTGAAAAGCTAAATGAGGCTACATTATGTACAGTTGTAGTGAAAACCTACAGGGTGGTAGCTGTCCAGGACCAGGATTGGTGACCCCTAATCTAAGTTAACCTATTTAGCATTAGGCTATGTGCTGCCTCGATATGTGCTGCCTATTTACAACAAAATTATAATATTATAGGGTCCATTATTTAACACATGATCGAACAATGCACTCGAACAATGCCAACGTTCTCTTATATTTGCTTGTTTAAGAAAACCCTGTTAATAACAAGCTGGCTTGTAACACATCTGGTAGGACCATCGTAATGCTTAAGTTACATTGAACGTGGAAAACCAGGCCCTGGTGTGATTCGCATTTGCAAACCATAGAACAGAGAAATACTATTATACCTGCGTTCCATCACATTTAGATGAAGGAGAGTAAAATCTGATCACTTTTAGTAGTTTGTGTATCCAAGAAAGCAAAACCTGCTGAAAAAATTATCAGAGGATCATGAAACATGTGGGATGTTGAATTTCAACTGAGCGCTCATAAACGTTAAATACACATGAATTAAAGGCTTTTAAAAATGGCTACAATTACCATTAGTGAGTCTGGATTGATGTCAACCTCTTTAAACTCTTTTGGAACTTTCTCAAAAGCAATAACAGTTTCCAAATTATAAATTGCTGCAGACCCCAGGCTGCAAGTCTACCACAGAGGTACTGCATAACAACATTTTATTATTTTTATTTCTGTTATATAAAACATTAATAGTGATCTCTGCAAAATCTCTCAAACATAGCTGATCACAAAATGAAATATACCTGTAACTTCACAACACAAATCAGAGCACAGTGAAATGGAACAATCTTTTCAACCCATTTCCTCAGTGATTGCTTAAACCCGACAAATCCAAGAACATGTCTGTATAAACAACCAATTCTCATTGAGAGAAAAGGATCACATCCTACATTCCCATATGTCCAAATTGGCACCTTACTACTTTAAAGTGCACTACTTTGACCAGATATTCATGGGCCTTGGTTGAATGTAGTCTACTTCGTATAGACTAGCTTGCCATTTTGGACTCAGCCTCTAATTACACCTGCCATGTCATAATCACTTTGGCTCAACTGGAGTGGTCGCTACTTATCACAACAATTGGAAAGACGCACTTGACGAAACATGTCGTCTGGAAATGGTGTGTGTGCACGTACGTGCGTGCGTATGCAAGAGAGGGAGCCCCCCCACCACCACTCCTCCCCCCACACACACACACTTCTGTTGTCCTGTTAATTAACAGATCGGTCCCTGGCCGTCTCCCGGCTCAGCTAGCGGTCTGAAGAGGTCACGGCGTTGAGATCTCAGTATTCTACTCAGGCTGCTCACAAAGCTGGACTTTGTAGGAATGTTGAACTGGCTCCAAAAACCAAAGGGTGGGATAGGCTCAGTTCTGGCTCTGGCCCGGGCTGAACTGAAAGGCTGCATCAGACGCCGTCTGAGCCACAAAGAGGAGGGCGAAAGAAAGGAGAAGGAGGCAAAAATATAATGAATACTAAACAAGAGTAAGAAGTCTGTTTCACCTCCCCGTGAACCTTCGGGTCCGACCACACTGCCGTGTTTATGACCACCCGTTTATTTACCGCCGTGCTCATAAAATATGAATCGCCACCTGAGTGAGATATGGGGGAGCAAGATGTGGAATGTAAATGAAAATTTAAAAAAATCGCAAAGGTCAAAGGTACCTACTCTGCCACTCATGTGAAGCATAGCTGATAGGAGGCTCCATATCCAGGTGCATGATGGGAAACGCAGCCCAGCCCCTCCATGTCAACAAGTTGCCCACGCTGTCCTCAGAAGTGCAACAGGCTAACGCTGATATCCCGATTGCAGCATGCCCAGAGTTCCCGGTAAAATAATTGTCTAGGGCAGGTGGGAGATGTTTGGACAGGGATGTTTTGCTGCACTTTGTGTAGGGGTTTGGGGACCTGAATTGTGGTTGTTGGCTGGAGAATAAGCTCTCCTCCAAGCACGTTGGATACAGCAAAACGTCCTGGTTGAGCAATCGCGTTAGAACGGCAGAGTCAGGACGGCCTGGTGGGAACACACTTCCTGACGTTTCATTCTTCTCAACCTGTTGGGAGCCACAAGGCTGTGGAATAACGCCACATTTGACTCCAGGACAATCGGGACCGGTGAAATGGTGGTTAAAACATACAAAAGAGCTATGCTTAACGGCAGCCAGGATGAAAGACAGTGCTTTTAGGAGATAGTCAAGGGATCACATTCTCAGATGACTGAAATTGAAAATGCCTATTTAAATGCAGTGGAACTGTACGTTTCTTAGCTTACCTGTTCACATTCAATCAATAACACCATATTTCATAGACTGCGTTGTATATCTGGTATCAGAGAATAGGACATTAGATACACATTAAAGGGGAAGAATGGCCAGAAGCACTTCATTACCTTCAAGCTGTGCTCTAATCTAAAGTGGTTTTTAATCAGTCAATGGCTGCCTGCTTAAACATATCAGTCTATAGGGTTCCCTATAACACTGGGTCAGCAGGTCCCTTCTCTGAACAGAACTAGAACTGTACACCCATTGATTGGTATTCTTCTAGTGTGATGGAACAGGCACATTTTAATCAGGTACGGCTGACCAAGACTAGATCGCATGCCTTGGAACCAGTTCAAGCAAGGACGGACCTGGAAACATTATCACTTATTAGAAACAACGAAAGTGATCTCTAGTGTTCTGGAACTAAACGGTTATATTTAAAGCATGGAAACAGATAAAAACCTTGTTTTACCTTCCGAGATTAAATGTGTCAGCATTGCAAGTGCAATTTATTGTTTGTGTGTGTGTGTGTGTGTGTGTGTGCCCTTGTTTTGTTTGGTTGTGGGGCCCTGAAATCTCAGCGATGGCCCCACAACTATACATGAACCTGACAAAAAAATGTAAAATTAGACCTTGTGGGGACAAATGGTAACTTGTAAGGATGGCCACATGAGGGGATTTGTGATTTATGGCTCAGAGGTTAGGTTTAGGGATACACTTTCTGTTGGTCATAGGGTTAGAATTGGGGTTACTATTAGGTTTAGGCATTACCAATTAGGTTTAGGATTAGGGTTAGGCATTATTCCAAAGTTAAATTTAGGCACTCATTTTAGGTTATTGAAGTTATGGTTAAGAGTATGGTTAAGGTTAGAGTTAGGGTAAAGATAAAGGGGTGACAGTGGCTCAGTGGGTTGAGTAGGATGTCTAGCAACCGGAAGGTTGGTGGTTTGATCCCCGGGTCCTCTTGACCAAGTGTCAAGGTGTCCATGAGCACCTAACCCTAGTTGCCCCAGACGAGCTGGCTGGAACCTTACTGTGTGTGTGTGTGTGTGTGTGTGTGTGTGTGTGTGTGTGTGTGTGTGTGTAGTCAGCTGACGTTAACCAGGATTCAGAAGATTGAGAAAGACTTTCCAAATACTTAAGGGTCACATTTGAATCATGTTTAACAATGGATTTATTGACGACAAAATGTAAGAATTTTTCTTGACTCACAACAACTTAGTTAGGTTGCCACAAACATCTATGAATGAGGTGATAAATTGAGGCAATGTGACCTATACCTTAAAGCTAAGCTAAATGTAACTTGTGCAATGCAGATGGCAGCGGGCATAAAACAAGAAGAACAACTTCATCCACTTGATTTTCCTACATTGTAGAGCCCATTTGATGGTCTGTGCTGAATATATTTTTCAAATATATCCAGAATCCTGGCAGTTAAATGAAACGTGTAGATTGTGTTTATGATGTATATACATAGAAGAATGTGTTTTTGACTAATTGACTGGTTCGAAAGGACAGTCAACTCTCGGTCAACCATGATTTTCTTTTAGACGGGTGCAGCCCTAATTTATCTTACTGTCCACGGACACACCTGGGAGAGATACATCCTTCAACCAGATCACAATAAAGTACAATTCTTCCTTCTTAAACCATTGGGAGTAATAAAGTCACCAGTTAAGAAATGATAAATCCTCTCCTTGACGTCGGAGGGTCAATAAATAACGGCGGGTGACCCCATGAACACACACATAACCATGAGCTGGAGGCTGGGCCGATGCAGCGATGCGTCGGTCCGTTTCATGGCCACAGCTCATCGATAGCCATACAGCAATGGATCCAGGAGACGACATACAGTGCACGCACACACACAATTCAGCAACACATACACACACAGGAGGAACACGAAGTCGCATGACATCATGCACGTACGGTACGTATGTAGACATATTTCACCGTGGAAGCCGGAGGTAAAGTAAGACATTTCGGGGCAGGAGTAAATAGGAAAAAGGTGGAGGAAAATAAGGTTCACGCCAAAAGCTCCAGGGGTCCAACTCTGAGCATCCATGTGTTGCCTCACTGCCCTCACCACTGTCCAGACACACACCTCATTACACTTCCATCACTGGCACAGACCGCTCCCTGCTGCTGGTCAATGGATCAACTCCAAATGAGTGCTCCTTCAGAATGTCAATAAGGCCGTCGGCTGGTGGCGCACGAATGATCCACTGAGGAAAAGTGCCAATAAGTACTGAAACCAGTACAGCACATCCAGAATCTGTCACAGATTTTTGTTAATGATTATGTATCGCAAAATAGTAATTTGTTAAATTTGCCGTGCAAGAGTGGGTCATTATGCGAACTGGAGATTGCATTTAGCAAAAAAATCATATGAAACACAAATGCTGAAATTCTGCAATTGAGTTCAAAACACAATCAAAATTCATGGACAAAGTGAATTAGATTGAGCACTGTCAACCTGAAAGCAAAAACATTCCTTTTGTTCTCACAACCAACATGTTTCACCTAAATTGATCTTCATCGTCAGTTTACAGACGATGTTTAAATGTTGTATCAAAAGAAATCATAAACTCACTTATAACAAAACAGATTTGACATCTTTTGAACAATAGTTTACACAACCACAGTTGCTGTCAAATTGTATTGGCTTCAAACACGTGTCCACAGCTAAACAACCAGTTTATTAGGTACAGAACCCTAGTCTTAAAACCCATCACACACCATTTCAGACATTGTAAAACAACAATTGTATGCAGCGTATTACGCAAGGCAGAAACATACGTCACCTCTTTAGACATTGTGAAAACTGTGCATGTGTACCTGAGCCTACTGTACATGTTCCGGAGTGGCAACAACAAAAATTCATCATATTTTTAGATGCTGACATAATGCCCTCAAAGCCAGTAATAGTGCCTGGAAAGGGAGGAGTCCATGAATATTTTAGTGGCGTTCATGGGAAAAGAGAAAAAAATAATTGCTTACTGTTAGGAAGGGCAAATCAAATATAGGGAGGTTGGAGTTGGATACAGAAAAAAGCCTCACCCTGTGGAACGCTAACCATTAGCGCCGCAACCACTCAAAGCTAAATTGTGAGTGAGTGGCGCATCTCTATGTCCGTGGGTGTGCGTGTTCGCATGTGCTTGTTTGTGTGTGCGTTTATGAGTGCTCCCGCTTGTGTGTTTGCACCCTCTCGTGTGCATGTAAATGTTGCGTGCACTGATCCTTGTGTTCTGCACCTTCACCTTGGAGGTGAGGTGGCGATAAAAGTCCATGTTTCCAAAATTCAATTGAAAGTGTCTCCAGGGTTACAAACTGTCTCGACATGTGTGTGTGTATGTACATGTGCATGTTGTATGTGTACTGTGTTTGTTCTGTGAAATTTGTTGTGCGTGCATGTTTGTTGCCCTACTCTATGTCTAAATGGACATTCCAGAGGCACACACACAACAGCCTTCACTGTAATAATAAAATGACTCCGGTGCGCTCTGTGCATTGCATCAGCGGCTGTCTTCATCCGAGTGGCAATGGAGCAATACGCAAATGCATCAATACATCCTGAGTGTTTTAGCAGGTGTACTGGGGGTGTGGGTGGGGGGTTCACTCAGACACAATCACATCATGCCCTCTCACAGCTGCCGTGCATTAAGGTTCACATGGTGCTATCATAACAAATCACCTTCTGTGAGAGGGAGGGAGGAGAGGGGCGGGTCGTGTCCATGTGTGTATGTGTGTGTGTTTGTTTTGTGTGTGGACTGGAGGATCTGTGTGGGTCTAACACTGTTCAGCCTTTCAACTCTGCCATTTCCCTGGCTCTCCACGTGATATGTTATGATCGCCAAAGGCACCCTAACAGACAGACAGGCAGGAAGACAGACAGGCCCTCCTGTTGCCTCCGCCCCGCCCGTCTCACCACGCCACCGCCTCACATGTGCATTCGACTGGCTGACCTGGGAGCAGCTCGGCTGGTGCCCGTGGCGGCGGGGAGCCTGGCCTCCCCCGTTTCAGCATGGCTGGGCAGCAATGAGCCTGCTAAAATGCTACACGCTACTCAGAGCGGAGTGTGGCGCCCGGTGCCGCCACCGCCTCTATCTGCTGCTGCTCACGAACCGCACTTAACCAGTGAATCAGCCGTGTGTGTGCCCTTGGTGCTGTTCCCGTGCAGCTGTTATTACAGCCACAGTCCGGGTAGAGGCAGTCGTCTCTTCCTGCGCTTCTCTGCTGCCCGGCCATTCTTCGCTGAGGAGGAGACATCATCCACACACTTGTCTTCTCCTGTCGCTCTTGTTTGAAAACTGAAAATATATTTGAAAGGTTTTGACGGAGTGTACGCCCACTCCACGTAATACTTTAAAGTGTCACTGAGAAAGCAGAGAAAGCAATCCAAAGCTATATTCAAATGTAATATGCCCTATGGCGTGCATAGGGATGCTAAAGCAACCGAATGAACGTGATACTGCTGATGATGTCAGAATGACACCATCATAGGGCTTCTTCCAACCTATACGCGCGGTGTTCCAGTAAGGATCATGTCAGACTAATGCGACTTATTAACATCTTTATGGTAACAAATGATGCCTTCTCTCCTTCAAAAAGTGCCCCGCCACCACCCATCGAAAGCCTTGTCATAAGGGGTCTTAAAAATCACTTGCTACGTAGGAGAAACAAATGACACTTCAGATCTGTAAAGTGATCCTATCAGTCATCTGTGCGGTAATGTGAAATAATAAAATCGTATTTTTGGGGGACACAGGGGATCAGGACCTCTGGTGCACAGAGCTAGATCAGAAATTGATTACCACTGCTTTTTAAATGAATTTGACCCACCCAACCCCGCCCCACCAGGCGCTACCTCACCTCAGCCCACCCCACCTCGCCCGGGAAACCATTTGTTTCAGAGCAAAACGAACATTCATCTGAGTTAGGCCTTACGGAGGCGTCTCATGAAGGTAATGCTTTGCAAAAGAGTGTGTCAAATATATCATGCGGGCCTTATGAGACCTTTCAAACCTTGTTCCAGTCCTAAAAAGCTATATCTAAATAAAATATCAATATGTAAAAAAATATTATTGGATGGGGGTTATTTTTGAAGATTGTTATTAACTGTTTGCTCATTACCTTGAACATGTTGCTGTTGTAGGTATAAGCTTATGGCTTGATTTACCTACAGCCTTTTCTTCACTAAAAGCTGTCAAAAGTCTTTAATTGTGGTTTGTGGATACCTAATCATACAGTTCCTCTCGCAAGCTACATTTCAGTTACATAATTTAAGGTTCATGGGATTGTAATACATTCAGTGTGAATGTAGAGAAGGAACAGCTAGCTACGTAATGGTATGCGGCTGCCAGCAGTAGAGCAACGCGTAGGGTGGGTGTACGCCTAGCAAACCAAACATATGCCTTTACACTGTATGACAGCCTTGTTGTCTGCCCAACAACAGTGCAGTGCCTACAGAAAATACAGACTGGCTATCAACCAAATTAGCCCAGCACAAAGAGTTTCAAGGTTAGTTACCAAAAAGAACATAAAACTTCCTTCATTGCGCAACATAGGGGAAAAAACTTCTTTAAAAAATGTTTTTTTAAATAGGTGAACAATGTCCGATCCCTGAGTGAAAGAGAAAACTTGAACACGATAAATATGTGGACCTATTTTTTTTATCTGAGCACACGAGGCAGAACTACATGGTTTTTATCCCCCTATCAAATCACTGCATGTGTATGGCCTGGTAAAACTCAGTATGGTCCCTGTTCAAACAAAAGCCTATTTAGGAGGATCCAGGAATCTATCATCGGCCTCTATCTATAGGCTCAGCTTTCAGGAGCAATTAGACAACATGGAGAAACCTTGGCTTCCCACACCCAGGCTGGCTGGCTGGGGTATGACGAGCACAGTAGCTTGTCAGTACTGGCTACTCTTCCTGCTCTTTGTCAAATTATTTACAGGGTGTTGGATTGATCTCTGAGAAGCAAAGAGTTAAGAAAAAATTATCACTCAAAAAAATTACAAAAACGAATAACTATTATGATATTGTGTGTGAGCAATAAAAACTAATTGGAGCACCATTTCACATGCACCTTTGGAAACGATGGAATGGAAAGTGTGGGTCCGTATTTTTGCTATTGAAATGTAGTACAGTATGTGCTGATTCTGGGAACATTACTTATGTAGCCTACCTTGTTATTTAAATCCTGTTTTACTGTGAAGTGAGAGTTTGGACTTCTGTTAGTCGTGTCATAGTGTTACACACTAAAACAGGTGCACAACTGATGTTTGATGCAGCATTCATTGAATGTAAATAGTAACAGGCCTACTCTTTTTGAAACCAAAATTCCATTGAACATTTCCCCCAACATGTTAAAATGACTTAACCTAGAGGTTACATTAACATGCATATGAATTACTGAAAATTATTTTTCTGCTGTAAATTATTTTTCTGCTGTAGGCTATAAAGGACCCTTAGGCTCAGTGCCTCTAGGGTTATCTTAAAAAGCCTTCGTGCATTTCTCATGTAGCACAAATGTCACAGGACATATGCACAGCAAGAAGAGCAGACCACAGGGCAAAGACGTGAGCCACATTAACTACACAATCTATACTAGCATGTCTAAAATTCCCTTTTCTATGAGGGTTCACCCCTGAGGAAACTGAACGTTGGTGGGACCAGGAAACATCATCCTAGTGACGTGTTAACCATTCCTTTCTTTTGCAGGGGGTGTATTGTATTAGCTTATATTGGATTGTTGACATTGCCGTTGTATACATGCTGGTTACTGATACGCAGATAACGTGGATCCAGCTTTAAGGAGCAATTGAGGCGACATGAAAGCCAGTCCCGTACAATAAAACAACATCTTATGCATGTTCAAATGCATGCAATAAATGAAAATGAAATATATGGAATACATAATGTTTCAAAATGTCCCAAATATAACCTAATAATACATTGTAGTCAAGAACTACATTATTGGACAGTCTCCTTTGTAGAGGAGAGCAATAACACCTTGCATACTCAAATGATACATTCGTCTAAATTACCCCTTCGTCCTGTGTCACCTAATACAAACACTGCCAGATAAGTAGGAAAAAACACATCTATAAGCAATAAGAAAGAACACTCATACATTACGAAATTTACACGTTTGCAAAAATAATAAGGATGACTTAGGAAGAATGCATCCTATCTTTAAATATACCACAGGGAATACAATTTCAATAGGCCTACATGTGTATGGAATGAAAGATTACCTGTGAATATGGAATAGGCTATAGCCAACATATTTTGGCGCATTTGAAACACTTCTACAGATGCCAGGTGGACTGTTAACAATATGACAAACTAAGCACAATTAAATAAAACGGGAATTTTAGAGTTTATCATAATCAAAATAGTTCTAATGCTACACAATGTAATCGGCTACAGCGGCCATGGAATTCAGTGTCAGGCTGTTAGTAATCAGATTAATAAATATAGGCCTAATGAAATGAAAGCAAAACTATAAAATGCGTTATTATCCATCTGTCACTTGAGGGGCTTGTAAAACACTAAAGACGCGTAATGTATACAACTATAATTCACACATACCCTAGCCGTAGCTGGCTAATATATTTTATATCATAGGACAACATTGAAAT
Organism: Umbra pygmaea; assembly: GCA_016801145.1. Lineage (NCBI taxonomy): Eukaryota > Metazoa > Chordata > Actinopteri > Esociformes > Umbridae > Umbra > Umbra pygmaea. The sequence continues at coordinate 5,299 of JACXGM010021861.1, read as the reverse complement.
GAAAATGCTGTAACAGGACATTACAGTTCAAGGCCCATACCTGGTGGGGATGTGTCGCTTAGAATTCCATTGTTGACCAGTAAAGTAGCTTACGTCGAAACTTCAGCAAACGAAGCTCCAACTTCTACAGAATGCGCCGCTGTTTTATGAATGGAATAGACCGAGGTAAAGAAAATGTTCCGCAAAACACAATTCTCACTCCAGCTTTTTCAAAACGATTGGATAGTTCCGAAGACCACTGGATAAAATAAACCAATGTCGACGACGGGCTGTTGACAGATTGCCACTGCTCTCGAACAACTGTCTCAACCGTAGAGGACAGCGCGGCGCAGTGAAAGATGCAGAGGTTTCGTGGATGAAGGGGTCCAGAAGTGACAGCCACACATGTGTAACCGCTGAGGACCCTACCAACCGCAGACGACACCAAACGGGGGGAGATCGAACGGGGGGATACTGTAGTACCCTATTTGCGTCGACCACTGCCTCATAAACCCCAGTCTCCAATAGCGTATGTGGCAAACGAGCAAAAGAACGGCATGCTCTTCTTTCACACTCTCCAGACCGCAAACGGAAAGCAAGGTGGCTATTTTTTCTTTTTAAAGGAACGGAGCAATCTAGGAAATATTGTCCTGCGCGGGACAGCGCATCTCCCCCTTTTCGCCTTCAGAGAATGTAAAGACCCAGTGTTCCCCCTGCTGCGTCCAAGCAGTATGTCTATCTGGCACTATATCGGTTATAATGTAAGGGTCATCCATGAGTTGCGTTTCGGTGTGATAAATTAGGCTACTCTGCTACGAACGTCGATGAAGACGTATGCTTTAGTACTGATTACATATCGAAATAATGGGTTTAGGGCTTCATTGAGCTTTAGTTTGGGAAATATGGGATTTAGTCACCACAACATAGAGCAGCCACAGGCGCAGGGATATTTATTTAGTACAGGGCAGCTTGCCGGTACACCCGTTGTTATGACATATTATTTAATTGTGCTTAATTTTACAGTCACATGAGTCCAGGTAGTCGTGCTATAATTAAACCGGCTTCGAGACTGCATGGCACACATTTTGGGAAATTCAAATGAGCCATGTACTACCCCATGGCTGGTCATTTTGGTGACAGGTGCACGTAATAGTCCGTTGTGTACTATAGGCTACCCCAAGATGAAAACCAGGAAATATAGGCTAGATAAGTTCATTTTGCATTGCAAGTACGATAAGAACTTCTCTTATTTTTCCTCCTTTCTTTGAAATGTGAATATAGTGTTATCAGGCAGGTATTTCAAATGACTTGATATTGAGTCTTGTACAATTGCGTAGACAAATAGGCTATATATTGCAACTAACCAAACGAAACTTGGCTTACATAATCTTGATATAACAAAATATATACAGAATGCAGAGCTAAACATCAGCCTAACATTTTACCTGTTGCCTGCTATAATAAAAAAAAATATCAAATAGATATGTAGCTACAGGCTATTTGATGTCAAGGGTAGATTTATTTGTTTAACAAGGGTTAAGTTAATGGAAAAAAGAATAATTACATAGGGTTAAAAAATTTGCAATATACTGTTAGCAGTGGTGTTGTCACCGCCACGCCTCATTAGTTAACCCACATGTATTTGATTTTCTAGACTGGGTCTACACGTTCCTATTCCTGATATAATATCAGGAACGTGTAGACCAAGTGATAGGTATTGATTAAATCTCGTGAAAATAAAAACCCTGTCGAGACAGACGTACTAGCAGACCCACAAGTTGCTACAAACCAAGCCAGAGGGCATAACTTTTAACAAGCGTTGCACTTGCTGCACTCCTCCGAAACATCACGTCCTCAGACTGAGTGCACGGCCGAATGCCGGGCAGCTGATAAATGTTGTAGATAGGTGTACACAGCTCAATACCCCAGCTCCCTCTCTGTCCGGAGCTTTCTGGGGAAGGGAAGAGTTGCGGTCTGAGGGTGGTGCTGCCTTGCACCAAAACCAACCGAAGCGCGCAGTGTGTTTCTGGTTGCCATGGAGGCAATGTGGCGAGCTACAGTAGTGCACGTGGTCAGAGCGTTGTGGTCTTTGGGGATATTTGATTTAATTGTAACATTTCAACCTCATTCACGTCCCCTCAGAAGAAACATGGTCATGCCTTAAAATTACCCATTCCACCTTGCAAGGTTTAAAATAGTGGATGGATTCCAAGTCATGGCCAAGCAGAAAATACTCACCATGTAGTGTAAATGTGATACTCTTAAAAGAGAAGACAGTCACATTTTTAAAAAGCGGTCCAAAACTACTTAAAATTCTTATAAAAGATGGGAATAAATGAACTGCTGAATATATGAAATAATATGAAAGTGTTTTCTTTTTGACTTTGTCTTTATGTATTATTTAGCTTACACTAATAAGCTGAGGGGGAATACATAAAAAGGACTGGTCTTTGGAAAGCAAGGCATATAGATGTAGCACTGAGGCATAATAGCATTTTCACAGCAGGGTTTCTCAGTTCGAAATGAGCTCTGTGTTTTTCACATTGATTGGGGATTGCATTCCAATTATCAATGCACTTTACCTTTGAAGTCCAGAGAAAGAGGAAATACAATTGGACATAATACAAATTCTTACTGCTATTGTGGAAAAGTTAAACAGCAGAACAAACCCCCCCCCCAAAAAAAAAATACAGCAATAACTAGTTGAGCTAGTGCTAATAAAAAACAATATATTACAACATACATCGCTGAATCCACAATAGAGTGAATATTCAGCTTTACCCATTTCAGAAATATTTTAGGTCACAATAATTATAGGTATTTTAATGGTATCTAGGTCAGCAGTATTTCAATTATTGATCAATTGAATAGCTTGGGGAAATAAAAAATAAAACTTTTTTAAGAGAGAGCACCATATCCAGATTAACAGATAAGAAGCTCATTTACAAGTTAACATTCTTTCTGACTTAAGGTCTCATAATTATCAATCATTCAATACACTTCAATGATTGGTTGCACTCTTCTCTGACAAGAAATACATGTCCATCCACTGATGTTAACTGGCTGATCAAAACCAATACGCCGCTGTGCAATGCCTGAGAACAGACGTAGTTGGTTCATGGGTCTGTCTAAGGGGGAAGATAGAATGATACATAAATAGCAGAGAAAGTAGATAAAAGAACCCCTGGTGTTTGAGATGCGGTCCAACCAAACACAAATCGTTCATACCATCTGTAAGATAGAAACAAATTGAACATCATCAAAGTCAAAGTGCCTCATTTCTCTCTTTTCTCTCTTTCTCTCTTTATATCTCCATTTTCTTCTGTCTCACCTTGCTTCTTCTTCTACTTCCATACGATTCTCTCTCTTGTTCACACACGTACACATTTGTGATTATTTCCCCCAAACAAAAACATGTAGATTTATTCACCGCTCTCAAACACTGGGGAATCGCAGAGAAGGTGAACTCAGGAACAAACCGACAAACTGGTAGAGAAACAGACAGAGTAACGCGAGGGAAAGCCTGATGTGCCGACCGCTCCTGGAGCCCTGCCGATGTGGCTGTCCATACGCAGGTATGGAGCTGCGGCGTTGGGTACAATACCTCTGGGCTCCTGACAGGGGCCGACACACAGAGAGAGGCTTCATGCATGGACGCTCGCATGTCTGTCCAGCTGTAGGCTACCCGCACCCTGTGTAAAGGCAGGCTAATGGCCACAGACCATTTGGACTACGAGAGTGGGCTGGGGTTTTAAATAGGCAGACAGGCATGTTGGGTGTGCTCCAGACAGGAGGCTGTGCATGCATACTGTATGCATAAACAACAAACTGAAAGCAAACAGGCATGTCAACACAAACACACTGAGCTTGTGGCTGTAGATGTGAATCAGTGAGACACTATATAACCTCTCCAGCCCTGCTTTAGAATCTTTCACAGGAATGGTGAAGTGTTAGGACAAGTCAATGTCAACCGCCTGTTTGGGCCCTTACTTCCTTTCCCCTTGCTCTCTCTGTATGTATCTCCACCTCTCTTTGGGAGTTGGGGTCCCCTCATCCCTAGCAATCTCCCAACTGGGGGGCTTACACAAGCAAACATGCACGCACGGACGCATGCACGCACACATGCACGCACACATGCACGCACACATGCACGCACACATGCACGCACACACTCATTCCACAAGCATTCCACATGGGCCATGTACTCCCTAATGCAACACAGATTAATCCCTCCACAGGATGTACTGGGCATTATAACAGTTAAGTCTGTCACAGCATGATGGAGCCTATATACACCACACATACTACCAATAGGTGACGTACGTACAGTAGGATTCCACATCTATAGGAAATGCACTTACAGTAGGGTTATGCTGTCAGTTTGGTGCGAAGGTCTAAGCTGCCAACCCTGAAAACGTGTACACCTGGCGACGGCGGTTCAAGCCCGGGTTCGGGCTGCTGTCTGTGCCCTTTCTCCCAGGCTTCTCATGCATACATGTCTCCCTAACACATACTTCTGACTGCTGTTTAATTAAAACTAATCATGAAATTAAAAATAACCCCTAAAAAGCACTTAAAAAAGAGTAGGATTATGCACATACCTATTGGTAAAGTACTTGCAGTAGTAATGCATGCTACATTTGCAGACAAAACTTATTTGTTAAAAATGGTAAATGACATACTGAACCACACGTACCCCAGATGTGTTCACGTTTACAACATACTTTTGCTTTCTACGTGTTCATGTACGACACAATGTGTAATGCCATGTTCCCATGCTTCCTTCCACATTGGGAACATCCGGACAAATACATAAATGTGCATTCCATACACCTTCCACAAAAAACTATTAAATAAAAAGGGTGAACCCAAGGCACATTCTGTGGCTTCTGCGTGTATGTGCAATGGCCTTAAGATAAGCGATGCTAGCTGTGTACTGTGGGACCTTGCTGAAGCTCACTGTAAGCACTGATACTAGGTGTGCTGTGCTTTGTGTCTCCAGGGAGGAGATCTGCAGTGATTAATTCCTCCACTTTATTTTCCTCCAGCTCCATCACTTTGACAATAGGCCACCATATTTCATGGCTGACCTCATCTCTCCAGCTATGTTGCTGCTTGTTACGAGAGGGTCTCTAGCTGTTCCACTGAATTTGCCATTTCTAGTTGGCAAGAGAGGTACAGAAAAGGAGGGAGGCCGGCTGAGGTGTGGAAGGAGAAATGTCTGATGATTAATACTGTAGAACCCTGTTTCTCTATTTGAGTTTATGCCTCTCTCTCTGTCTCTCTCTTTGCCACTCTCTCTCTCTCTGCCACTCTCTCT
>JACXGM010021860.1:0-17045 GCA_016801145.1 Umbra pygmaea | reverse complement strand
TCATCCATTCAAACCCATGTCCTCTTATGCACTAGCTCATCCATTCAAACCCATGTCTTCATACACGCTAGCTCATCCGTTCAAACCCATGTCCTCATACACGATAGCTCATCTATTCAAACCCATGTCCTCATACATACTACGTCATCCATTTAAACCCATGTCCTCATACATACTACCTCATCCATTTAAACCCATGTGCTCATAAACACTAGCTCATCCATTCAAACCCATGTCCTCATACACACTACATCATCCATTCAAACCCATGTCCTCTTATGCACTAGCTCATCCATTCAAACCCATTTCCTCTTATGCACTAGCTCATCCATTCAAACCCATTTCCTCTTATGCACTAGCTCATCCATTCAAACCCATTTCCTCTTATGCACTAGCTCATCCATTCAAACCCATTTCCTCTTATGCACTAGCTCATCCATTCAAACCCATTTCCTCTTATGCACTAGCTCATCCATTCAAACCCATGTCCTTACACAGGAGCGAGGAGTCTTTTTCATCGGCCCAGGCAGCTTGTGAAGAGCTGAAGCAGAGACTGGAGCAGGCCGAGGTTGAGAAGAATAGTCATTACATTAGGACAGCGGCAGAGATTGACGACCTCAACCGAACCAAGAGCACATTGGAAGAGCGCCTCATTGAACTGATCAGGTATGCCCCATACCAACAGTACGCCCTTTTTCCTAGGTCACAAGAAAATATTGCAGCTTCAATTAGTGGCTTCCTTTTAGACATTTTAAAGATGTTTGTGTGCTGTGTCCACAATTTTCTGAGTCCCTATGACTTTTTTATGCACTGTAACCAATGACACTCATGACTTGGGAGAGCCTTATTTGGAGCCTGTTTGTTAAAACAGGAAAATAATCCTGCAGCTCCCGGAAAATATGAATGAATATGTAGATTAACTGGTTTACTTCTGGGTTTGATCATTATTTTATAAGATAATTAAGTATTTGAGCCTGACTATTGTTTCTCCAACTTTGCCTGCAACCTCCAGCATGAGGCAGCACAAATTGTCATTGCGCTGCTAGGGATTTGTGATAGATAAATTGGATTATCTACTTTGCCATATTGCTCTCCAGCGACTCCTTTTGTGCAGATCCGGGCACCTGTAAAGTGCAATTGCGGAAGTATAGTTAGTGAGCGTAATTATCACACAGGTGATCTTTAAGAATGGGAGAAAAAAATTGATACTGCAATGTATCGCAATTCCATTTCTGACAATATTATTAGCAATACTCAAACCCCAGAATTTATATTTTGTTAGTATATTTTTTAGTAACAAAGCAGTCAAGATCACCAGAAAATTTGACACTTTTTGACAATTTTTTCAAATGCTGATACTGACGTTTTTGTTGTTGTGTTTCCTGTAGCCATCCAGAGGATTATGTTGATTGCTAAAATACTATAATGTACTATAGGCTAAAATGAAAAGTCAGTAATCCATCATATCATTTATGCATTTTGTAATACACCTTATTTTACTAGTATGTGTATCATAGGACTGTGCCGTTTTGGGTGGATTACCTTTTTAATATAATAATGACAAACAATTTTCACATTTAAATTCCATTAATAACATTTAGAAAGTTTTAAGCAAATGATTGCCATGCTTTTGTTATAGTATTACATGTTTTTGGCAGTTTATTGTATTCCGTTGAACTGTTAAGCATGTTTAGTTAAGAAAAGAATATTGACACAAAAGTATCCTGATAAAATGGTATCGTGAGGTCCCTTGCAATTCCCAGCCTTAATGATCCGCCTAAAAGCCTCTGTGTTGGATGAACCATGTGGGTGTCCTTCACCATCCCGCATCTGTCAAAGGAGTTGCAGAGCTGCCAACAAGGCAGGGTTAGTGGAAAATTTGAGAAAAACAATTAGAAGGGGAGAGCAATGGGAGAAAAATACATAAATAAAAATAATTTAAAAAAAGGGAATGATGTCTGACAGTTCAAAGTGAAATGTCCACACTAGAAGAGGCTTTTTAAATCTTGAATAAACTGCACATTTGCTTTAAAACATTAATGGCGTTTTCAACAACGTCATACACATGTACAGTCGTATGCAAAAGTTTAGACACCCCTGACAATTTCCATGATTTTCATTTATAAATAATTGGGTGTTTGGATTAGCAATTTAATTTTGATCTATGAAATAACTGAAGGACACAGTAATATTTTGTTAGTGAAATAAGGTTAATTGGATTAACAGAAAATGCAATATGCATCAAAATGAAATTAGACAGGTGCATAAATTTGGACACCCTTGTCATTTTGTTTATTTTAATACCTGTAACTACCTAGCACTGATTAATTGAAACACAATTGGTTTGGTGAGCTCATTAAGCCTTGAACTTCATAGACAGGGGCATCTAATTATGAGAAAAGGTATTTAAGGTGGCTAATTGCAAGCTGTTGTTGTTTTTGACTCTCCTCTGAAGAATGGCAACATGGGGGCCTAAAAACAACTCTCAAATGACCTGAAAACTAAGATTGTTCAACATTATGGTTTAGGGGAAGGCTACAAAAAGCTATCGCAGAGATTTAAGCTGTCAGTGTCCACTGTGAGGAACATAGTGAGGAAATGGAAGACCACAGGCACAGTTCTTGTTAAGGCCAAGTAAAATATTGGAGAGGCAAAGGCGAAGGATGGTGAGTACGGTCAAAAACAGCCCACAGACCACCTACAAAGACCTACAAAATCATCTTGCTGCAGATGGTGTCACTGTGCATCATTCAACAATTCAATGCACTTTGACCAAGGAGTAGGCAAACGCACATTCGGACAAGCCAGTTTCATTTTTGAAGAAGGTGCTATGCACTGATGAAACAAAGATGGAGTTATTTGGTCATAACAAAGGGTGTTATGCATGGCAGCAAAAGAACACAGCGTTCCAAGACAAACACTTGCTACCTACAGTAAAATTTGGTGGAGGTTCCATCATGCTGTGGGGCTGTGTGGCCAGTGCCGGTGTTACACAAATCTGTGACCATCAGAAACTGTGACCACAGAGGGCGCTGCTGCACATCGTATGTAACTTATTTATATACTAAGTAATCTAAATTGGCCCACTTTTTTTGTTTATTTAGTACACATTAAAGTTTACTTATAGTTGTAATATGAGCCTAGTATATATCAGAACAGACTTTATAGCAGCCGACCAAGTCTAGATTGCAGCGTAATACAGACAGGCAATTTTTCTATCATTCCATTAACCATAAGCCTTACCCAAACCCTTACCCTAACCTTAACCACTCTGAAACCTTGATGTTAAGCCCGTCTAAAATATAGTGTAACACCGGCACTGGGAATCTTGTTAAAGTTAAGAGTTGCATAAATTCCACTCAATATCAGCAGATGCTTGAGAATAATGTAGAGGAATCAGTCACAAAGTTGAAGTTATGCCGGGGCTGGATATTTCCACAAGACAACGATCCGAAACACTGCTCAAAATCTACTCTGGCATTTATGCAGAGGAACAAGTACAATGTTCTGGAATGGCCATCCCAGTCCCTAGACCTGAATATCATTGAAAATCTGTGCGGTGATTTGAAGCAGGCTGTCCATGCTCGGCAACTATCAAACCTAACTGAACTGGAGATGTTTTGCAAGAAGGAATGGTCCAAAATACCTTCATCCAGAATCCAGAAGGGACGTGTCTAGAGGCTGTCATTTCTGCCAAAGTAGGCGCAGATAAATACTGATGTGATATTTCTGTTGGGGTGCCCAAATACAGGCATGGTGGCCTAGTGGTTAGCACTGTGGCCTCACAGCAAGAAGTTTCTGGGTTCGAACCCCGGTCATCCCAGGCGTTTCTGTGTGGAGTTTGCATGTTCTCCCCATGTCTGCGTGGGTTTCCTCCGGGTGCTCCGGTTTCCCCCACCATTAAAAACATGCAGTTTAGGTTTGGGACTACAGATGGAAATTAGCATCTATGCTATATCTGGCTCATTTACAGTCTGTACAGAAGTGTAAGATTGTTGATTAATGTGCACTGTCCCAAGTAAATAAATAAACAATATCCAATACAGTGCCTTGCGAAAGTATTCGGCCCCCTTGAACTTTTCGACCTTTTGCCACATTTCAGGCTTCAAACATAAAGATATGAAACAAATTTTTTGTGAAGAATCAACAAGTGGGACACAATCATGAAGTGGAAGGAAATTTATTGGATATTTCAAACTTTTTTAACAAATAAAAACTAAAAGATTTGGCGAGCAAAATCCATCTTCCCATCAATTTTAGCCATTTTCCCTGTCCCGGCTGAAGAAAAGCAGGCCCAAACCATGATGCTGCCACCACCATGTTTGAGTGTGGGGATGGTGTGTTCAGGGTGATGAGCTGTGTTGCTTTTACGCCAAACATAACGGTTTCATTGTTGCCAAAAAGTTCGATTTTGGTTTCATCTGACCAGAGCACCTTCTTCCACATGTTTGGTGTGTCTCCCAGGTGGCGTGTGGCAAACTTTAAACAACACTTTTTACGGATATCTTTCAGAAATGGCTTTCTTCTTGCCACTCTTCCATAAAGGCCAGATTTGTGCAGTATACAAGTGATTGTTGTCCTATGGACAGACTCTCGCCCACCTCAGCTGTAGATCTCTGCAGTTGATCCAGAGTTATCATGGGCCTCTTGGCTGCATCTCTGATCAGTCTTCTCCTTGTATGAGCTGAAAGTTTAGAGGGACGGCCGGGTCTTGGTATATTTGCAGTGGTCTGATACTCCTTCCATTTCAATATTATCGCTTGCACAGTGCTCCTTGGGATGTTTAAAGCTTGGGAAATCTTTCTGTATCCAAATCCGGCTTTAAACTTCTCCACAACAGTGTCTCGGACCTGCCTGGTGTGTTCCTTGTTCTTCATGATGCTCTCTATGCTTTCAACGGCCCTCTGAGACTATCACAGAGCAGGTGCAGTTAAATGGAGACTTGATTACACACAGGTGGATTCTATTTATTATCATTAGTCATTTAGGTCATCCTCACTGAACTTCTGGAGAGAGTTTGCTGCACTGAAAGTAAAGGGGCTGAATAATTTTGCTCGCCCAATTTGTCAGTTTTCTATTTGTTAAAAAAGTTTGAAATATCCAATAAAATTCGTTCCACTTCATGATTGTGTCCCACTTGTTATTGCCTTTTCACAAAAAATTAGAAGCCTGAAATGTCTTAAAAGGTCAATGTTCAAGGGGGCCGAATACTTTCGCAACAAGGCACTGTATATGCACCTGTCAAATTTTTGTTTGGATACATATTGCACATTTTCTCTTCATCCAACTATTATATTACTAAACTATATTACTGTGTCCTTCAGTTATTTGATAGATCAAAAGGAAATTGCTGATCCAAACACCCAATTATTTATAAATGAAAGTCATGGAAATTGTCAGGATTGCCTAAACCTTTGCATACAACTGTATATAGCATATCCAATGCTTTCAAATTGTATCCAAACTACATCAATTGTAGTTAATTTAGAAATTCAGAAACAATCCAAGATACGGAAGACACGCTCAGTGGTTTTGGTAATCAATACTTTTTTTATTTGTGTTCCTTTTTCTTTGCCAATTACAATCAATGTCAGCCCCCCTGTGCTCAGCCAGACCAGGGGGTGCATGGGAAATTGAAGTAAGAAAATATAAACACATAAATACTAAAAACGATTCATTATAATGAAGCCGTTCCTGATTAACCTAATGGGGCAAATATTTGCCATGCTCTGTTGCTCTCTGGTTAACTGAGAAAATATTCAGCCATACAGAAACATTCCTTTTTGTGGCACAGCACTGCATTTATTCTTGTATCTTTAGCTATTTCACACTTTCTTTCTTCCTTTGTTTCTTTTATTTTCAACCTGGTTGAAATGTAACAAAATGTAACCTGAGTGGACTGTAACAGAATGTAACCTGGGTGGAATGTAACAAATTGTAACCTGGGTGGAATGTAACAGAATGTAACATGGGTGGAATGTAATCGAATTTAACATGGGTGGAATGTAACAGAATGTAACCTGGGTGGAAGTCAGGTTACTTCACAGCCACAGGCTGCACTGATGTCCACACTTCTGAGGGCTGAGATGTGGCCATCACTGGCCAAGGAGTGGGGGGCTCCACCCCCCCTTCGGATACAGTGGCCTGGTCCCCTGGATGAGGCACAGTTTGCTGGACCTGTAACGTTGATTGTCAGTGGTGTGTGAGAATGAGAGACAATTGAAATTAAACTGCATTTACCTCTGATAACACAGTTACAAAAACAAATCAGCCTCAATGGGCAAAACCACCTGGGTAGATTTCTACTGACGAACACGACATACAACAACCTGTAAACTCAACAATGAACCACATCCAAAAAACATTAAAACAGATCTTAAATACTGGAATGATTACAGACGATCTATTGGATACAGGGAACATGTGATATAGTCAGCAGCAGGAAAGTGAACTATTTTAATTCACACCAGACTTAACCCAAAATAACACACAATGAGACTGTGACAAGGTGGAATGTGACAAAGGAGGAAGTTCCGTTAGGGTTAATTGTCTAGCGCATTTCCTTTGTGTTTACATACTGTACAAACACTAAAAAATGTTCTGTCTGTATGGTTGTGTGTGTGTGTGGCTGTGTGTATTTGTGTCACTGTGTGTATGTGTGTGACTGTGTGTTTGTGACCATGTATTTGTGGTTTTGTATGTCTGTGTGACTCTTTGTGACCATGTATTTGTGGTTTTGTATGTCTGTGTGACTCTTTGTGACCATGTATTTGTGGTTTTGAATGTCTGTGTGTGACTGTATGTTTTTGTATGTGCTTCTCTGTGTGTTTCTGGATGTGTGTGTGACTGTGTGTGACTGTGTGTGACTGTGTGTGACTGTGTGTGACTGTGTGTGACTGTGTGTGACTGTGTGTGACTGTGTGTGACTGTGTGTATGTTCGCTATGGCAGGGATAAGGACGCTCTGTGGCAGAAGTCGGACGCTCTGGAGTTTGAACAGAAGCTGCGTGCAGAGGAGCGCTGGTTGCAGGACAAGGAGACCACCCACTGTTTGGGTTGCCAGGGTCATTTCTCCTGGTGGCTTCGACGACACCACTGCAGGTGGGCACACAGCAAGCCCTCACTAAATGGCCCTGAAACAGTACATCCGGAAAGTATTCACAGCGTTTCTTTTTTCCCACTTATTCTAAAGTTGATTAAATTCATTATTTCTTTCAAAATTCTACAAACAATACCCCATAATGACAATGTAAAAGAAGTGTGTTTGAAATCTTAGCAAATTTATAAAAAATTAAAAAAGCACATGTACATAAAATTGCACTCAGGTGCATCCTGTTTTCACTGATCATCTTTGAAATGTTTCCACAACCTGATAGTCCACCGCTGATAAACTCAGTTGTTTGGACATGGAGTTTGCCAAAAGGCACCTGAAGGACACTTAGACCATGTGAAAAAAAATCTCTGGTCTGTTGAAACAAAGATTGAACTCAATGGCCTGAATGGCAAGCGTCATGTATGGAGGAAACCAGGCACCGCTCATCACCTTGCCAATACCATCCCTTCAGTGAAGCATGGTGGTGGCAGCAGCATCATTTTGTATGCATGTTTTTCAGTGGTAGGAACTGGGAGTCTAGTCAGGATCAAGGAAAGATTAATGCAGCAATGTACAGAGACATCCTTGCTGCTGCAGAGCGCTCTGGACCTCAGACTGGGGCAAAGGTTCATCTTCAAACAGGACAACGACCCTAAGCACACAGCCAAGATAACAAGGGAGTGGCTACAGGACAACTCTGTTAATGTTCTTAAGTAGCCCAGCCAGAACCCAGACTTGAACTCGATTGAACATCTCTGGAGAGATCTAAAATACTTATGTACATGTGCTTTTTTTGTTTTTATTTTTAATACATTTGCTAAGATTTCAAACACACTTTTTTCACATTGTCATTATGGGGAATTGTTTGTAATATTTTGAGGGAAATAATTAATTTAATCCATTTTGAAATAACAAAATATGGAAAAAGTGAAGCGTTGTGAATACTTATCATTTTAGCTATATAAATTAACCTTAGAATTTGTGAACTAAAATTCATTGTACAGATTAGATTAGCAATTTTTCTTGTATTATCCTAATCGTACTTTTAGTGTTGTATTTCTGAGAAATCACGTGTTTTCTAATACATTTTCTGATCTTGGATTGTCCCACCCCCAAAATGAAGAATTAAAAAAAGTGGGCGTTTCAAACAACTACTAGACATGGTGAAATAGTTCACGTTAGTCCCAGTGTGTCAGTCAGAGAGGACTTTTGTTATAACCCCATCCCCACCCCATGCCCTATGACAAAGCCATTTACAGAATTGATACATGAATGGTTTCAGGTCCAGGTTGAATGTTCCACTTTCAGTGAAAACAGAATTTCTCTTTCTGTTTTTAGGCTGTGTGGACGCATCTTCTGCTACTACTGCAGTAACAACTTTGTCATGACCAAACACAGTGGGAAGAAGGAGCGTTGTTGCCGAGACTGTTACACCCAGCACAGCGCTGTGGTGGAGAGGTTCACGGAGGGTGAGCTGAGCCCGTCCGACATGGAGCAGCCTCCCCCCAGGGATGGGCCTCACCCACCCCCCAAACCAGCCCCTTACATACCCACTCCCAGGGTCACAGGTGAGCTGTAAATGGACACCCAATATAGTATTCACACACGCATGCCCTGTACAAGTATAAACTGCACACGTGCACACACACAAGCAAACATCTTTTCCAGGTCACACAAGGGATGCTTTTATTGGAAAAACTAAATTTGCCACAGCTGCCTTATTCCTCTTTCAAGGTAGTTTAAAATGGTTTGGTGTTGAATAGCCATGTCAGAACTGGTACTGAAAAGTAATGAGCATCTGTGCCTTGCAATAGAAGAGCAAAAAACCTTTGCCATTGTTTGTCGTCGTAGTGGTATATCTTTGTCAATGTTGTTCTCAGCGAATGGGGAATAAGGAATCATTTCCAATGCTGGGCTCTGAACTCTAATTACTTACCTCACACTTTACTGCTTTCATTCCAGAGAACGATTGAAAATTGCAAGTCCCGGTTGCATAGTTGTTTTATCCTGTCATGGTAACACCAACATATTTAAGTTGTGCGACTACAGAGGGGTACAATAAATATATATTTTTTCAGGCCTTTAGGAGATGTAGAAAAGATGTAGACAATACACTTGTAAATGAACACACTATGATTTTTTTTTTTACTTTTGTCTGTGTTCATTGGTTTTAAAATACATATGACTCCAGGGCCGGTTCTAGCTGGGGGAAAACAGTTCGCCTGGCAACACTATTATGCCCAACACATACTCTGATTATTATTCTTTTCAAAATAATAGTGTTTGTAATTAACAATGATTATTCATTACAATAATCATTGTTAATTCATTGCATAGGTAGCTAGTGGGTCCATGTACATGTGTTGCTACAATTATTCTATTGTTGGATAAAACAGACTAGTGAATGTTTTTCAAATGTAATCGTGTTTCCACATTAGACAATTCAATCAAATTATGTGTACAACATTTTTTATACTGTTTTTAATGAAAAACATGTTAAATGTTAGTTTTTTGCAGTCACATACGTTTCTTTACACACAATACAATTGCATTTGGTTACAATTCACTACCTATGTAATGAATTCACAAGGATCATTGCAATGAATTATAACAAGCTCTATTATTCGAAAAAATCAGAGTTTATGTTGCCAGGGTAATATAGTGTTTCCAGGTGAACAATGTTTGCCCTGATGTAGTGGGAAAAATTTATGTTTAATCCTTATGTATTAACGGATTTCTTTATATTCAGTACATACAGTATCTCACAAAAGTGAGTACACCCCTCACATTTTTGTAAATATTTGATTATAACTTTTCATGTGACAACTTTTGCTACAATGAGTGTACAACAGTGTAAATTTGCTGTCCCCTCAATGGCTGTATGTTGAGTTATTTTAAGGTCTAAACCGCTGGCAACACCCCTAAGTGAAAATGTCCAAATTAGGCCCAAAGTGTTTAAATTTTGTGTGGCCACCATTCTCTTTCAGCACTGCCTTAACCCTCTTGGGCATGGAGTTCACCAGAGCTTCACAGGTTGCCAGTGGAGTCCTCTTCCACTCTTCCATGATGACATCACAGAGCTGGTGGATGTTGGAGACCTTGCGCTCCTCCACTTTTCGTTTGCTCAATAAGGTTTAGGTCTGGAGACATGCTTGGCCAGTCTATCACCTTTACCCTCAGCTTCTTTAGCAAGGAAGTGGTCATCTTGGAGGTGTGTTTGGGGTCATTATCATGTTGGAATACTGCCCTGTGGCCCAGTCTTCGAAAGACGGGGTTCATGCTCTGCTTCATTATGTCCCATTCAGGGTTCCTTTAATGAACTGTAGCTCCCCAGTGCTAGCAGCACTCATGCAGGCCCAGACCATGACACTCCCACCACCATGCTTGACTGTAGGCAAGACACACTTGTCTTTGTACTCCTCACCTGGTAGCCGCTTGACATCATCTGAACCAACTAAGTTTATCGGTCTAATCAGACCACAGGACATGGTTTCAGTAATCCATGTCCTTAGTCAGCTTGTCTTCAGCAAACTGTTTGCAGGCATTCTTGTGCATCATCTTTAGAAGAGGCTTCCTTCTGGGACAACAGCCATGCAGACCAATTTGATGCAGTGTACGGTGTATGGTCTGAGCACTGACAGGCTGACCCTTCAACCTCTGCAGTAATGCTGGAAGCACTCATCTGTCTATTTCCCAAAGACAACCTCTGGATTTGACACTGAACATGTGCACTCAACTTCTTTGGTTGACCATGGCGAGGCCTGTTCTGAGTGGAACCTGTCCTTTTAAACGGCTGTATGGTCTTGGCCACCGTGCTGCAGCTCAGTTTCAGGGTCTTGGCAATCTTATAGCCTAGGCCCTCTTCATGTAGAGCAACAATTCCTTTTTTTTAGATCCTCAGAGATTTCTTTGCCATGAGGTGCTATGTTAAATTTCCAGTGACTAGTATGAGGGAGTGTGAGAGCGATAACAACAAATTGAACACCTGCTCCCTATTCACACCTGAGACCTTTTAAGACTAATGAGTCACATGACACAGGGGAGGGAAAATTGCTGATTTTGCCCCATTTGGACATTTTCACTTAGGGGTTTACTCACTTTTGTTGCCAGCAGTTTAGATCTTAATAGCTGGGACAGCAAATTTACACTGTTATACAAGCTGTACACTTACTACATTACATTGTAGCAAAGTGTCATTTCTTCAGTGTTGTTACATGAAAAGTTAAAATCAAATATTTACAAAAATGTGAGGTGTGTATTCACTTTTGTGAAATACTGTTTACAGTGAGGGAAAACAGGATTTGATTCCCTGCTGATTTTGTTTGTTTGCCCACTGACAAAGAAATGATCAGTCTATAATTTTCATGGTCGATTTATTTGAACAGTGAGAGACAGAATAACATAAAAATCCAGAAAAATGCATTTCAAGTTATTAAATTATTTGCATTACAATGAATGAAATAAGTATTTGATCCCCTTTCAAACAGCAATGTTTCTGGATCCCAGGTGCCTCTTATACAGGTAATGAGCTGAGACTAGTAGCACTCCTTTAAAGGGAGTGCTACTAATGTCAGCTTGTTACCTGTATAAACGACACCCAAGGACGGCCAAGACCAAAGACCAAAGAGCTGTCCAAGGATGTCAGGGACAAGATAGACCTACACAAGGCTGGAATGGGCTACAAGACCATCGCGAAGCAGCTTGTTGAGAAGGTGACAACAGTTGGTGCAATTATTCGCAAACGGAAGAAACACAAAATAACTGTCAATCTGCCTTGGTCTGGGGCTCCATGCAAGATTTCACCTCGTGTAGTTGCAATGATCATGAGGACGGTGAGAAATAATTCCAGAACAACACGGGGAGATCTTGTCAACTGGGACCATAGTCACCAAGAAAACAATTGGTAACACACTACAGTGTGAAGGACTGAAATCCTGCAGCGCCCGCAAGGTCCCCCTGCTCAAGAAATCACATGTACAGGCCCATCTAAAGTTTGCCAATGAACACCTGAATTATACAGAGGTGAACTGGGTGAAAGTGTTGTGGTCAGATGAGACCAAAATCGAGCTCTTTGGCATCAACTCAACTCGCCGTGTTTGGAGGAGGAGGAATGCTGCCTATGACCCTAAGAACACCATCCCCAACGTCAAACATGGAGGTGAAAATATTGTGTTTTGGGGGTGTTTTTCTGCTAAGGGGACAGGACAACTTTACTGCATCAAAGGCACGATGGACGGGGCCATGTACCGTCAAGTCTTGGGTGAGATCCTGCTTCCCTCAGCCAGGGCATTGAAAATTGGTTGTGGATGGGTATTCCAGCATGACAATGACACAAAACACACGGCCAAGGCAGCAAAGGAGTGGCTCAAGAAGAAGCACATTAAGGTCCTGGAGTAGCCTAGCCAGTCTCCTGACCATAATCCCATAGAAAATATGTGGAGGGAGTTGAAGGTTAGAGTTGCAAAAACGTCAGCCTTGAAACCTTAATGACTTGGAGAGGCTCTGCAAAGAGGACTGGGACAAAATCCCTTCTGAGATGTGTGCAAACCTGGTGGGAACTACAAGAATCATCTGACCACTGTGATTGCCAACAAGGGTTTTGCCACAAAGTTCTAAGCTGTGTTTTGCAAAGAAGTCAAATACATATTTCACTCATTGTAATGCAAATCAATTTATAACTTTTTGAAATGCGTTTTTCTGGATTTTTTGTTATTCTGTCTCTCGCTGTTCAAATAAACCTACCATTAGAATTATAGACTGCTAATTTCTTTGTCAGTGGGAAAATGTACAAAATCAGCAGGGGATCAAAAAAAATTTCCCTCACTGTATATGTCTATAAATATATCCCCTCTGGGTACCTACCAGTAGGTTCAGAATAGGAATGTGGTGTGCGTCCCTAAGTAGATCTAGTCTAAGGGGGTTTTATGATCCATTAGCTTGATGACCAAGAAGGGTCCTGATGGAAATGTAACCCATAGTGTCTGTCAAAGCACTTTGTGACAACTGCTGTTGTAAAAAAGGCTTTATAAATAAATTTGATTGATTGATAGATATATAAGACAGTGTGGTTTCCCTTGAAGTTCCCCTTGAAACCCCTAAACAGCAATCTCACCCCCAAGGCCTAAGATACATTGGGGAGAACAAGTATTTGATACACTGCTGATTTTGCAGGTTTTCCTACTTACATATCATGTAGAGATCTGTCATTTTCATCATAGGTACACTTCAACTGTGAGAGATGGAATCTAAAACAAAAATCCAGAATATCACATTGTATTATTTTTAAATACGTAATTTGCATTTTATTGCATGACATAAGTATTTGATTGCCTACCAAACCAGTAAGAAATCCAGCTCTCACAGACCTGTTAGTTTTTCTTTAAGAAACCCTCCTGTTCTCCACTCATTACCTGTACCATCAACTGCACCTGTTTGAACTTGTTACCTGTATAAAAGACACCTGTCCACACACTCAATCAAACAGACTCCAACCTCTCCAAAATGGCCAAGACCAGAGAGCTGTGTAAGGATGTCAGGGATAAAATGTTAGACCTGCAAAGGCTGGGATGGGCTACAGGACAATAGGCAAGCAGCTTGGTGAGAAGGCAACAACTGTTGGCGCAATTATTAGAAAATTGAAGAAGTTCAAGATGACGGTCAATCTCCCTCGGTCTGGGGCTCCATGCAAGATCTCACCTCGTGGGGGATCAATAATTGTGAGGAAGGTGAGGGATCAGCCCAGGACTACATGGCAGGACCTGGTCCATGACCTGAAGAGAGCTGGGACCACAGTCTCAATGAAAACCATTAGTTACACACTACGCCGTCATGGATTTAAATCCTGCAGCACACGCAATGTCCCCCTGCTCAAGCCAGCGCATGTCCAGGCCCGTCTGAAGTTTGCCTATGACCATCTGGATGATCCAGAGGAGGAATGGGAGAATGTCATCTGGTTTTATGAGACAAAAGTAGAGCTTTATGGTCTATACTCCACTCGCCGTGTTTGAAGGAAGAAGGATGAGTACAACCCCAAGAACACCATCCCAACCATGAAGCATGGAGGTGGAAACATCATTCTTTGGGGATGCTTTTCTGCAAAAGGGGCAGGACGACTGCATCGTATTGAGAGGAGGATAGATGGGTACATGTGTTGTGAGATCTTGGCCAACAACCTTCCTTCCCTCAGTAAGAGCATTGAAGATGGGTTGTGGCTGGGTCTTCCAGCATGACAACAACCCGAAACACACAGCCAGGGCAACTAAGGAGTGGCTCGGTAAGAAGCATCTCAAGGTTCTGGAATGGCCTAGCATCTACAGACCTGAACCCAATAGAAAATCTTTGGAGGGAGCTGAAAGTATGTATTGCCCAGCGACAGCCCCGAAACCTGAAGGACCTGGAGAAGGTCTGTATTGAGGAGTGGGCCAAAATCCCTGCTACAGTGTGTGCAAACCTGGTCAAGAACTACAGGAAATGTATGATCTCTGTAACTGCAAACAAAGATTTCTGTACCAAATATTGAGCTCTGCTTTTCTGATGTATCAAATACTTCTGTATCTATCTATATATATATTGAAGTGTACCTATGATAAAAATTACGGACCTTTACATGCTTTGTAAGTAGGAAAACCTGCAAAATCGTCAGTTTATCAAATACTTGTTTTCCCCACTGTATATAACAGGGGTAGAAAAGGTAAAGCTTTACATCTGACTTAACATCTTTCCAGGCTGTCTTACTTCGGTCATCGTGACCAATCTTTCCTTATTGCATGCATTCTTAACCTAAAGGTCTCCAGAGCAAACTTATCTTTAATACCTGTAATGTAATTGTAAACTCTTTATAATTTAATTAATTGTCTCTTGGGAATAATGTTTAAACCTTGTCCAATTCAGTTCCGCCAGCCCACAGCTACAACCAGCCCTGTATGACTCCCTGTTCTTGTCATGTCTGCAGTATGAAGGCTTTTATGGACTACCTAAGATCCTTAGTAAGTGTGCCGCTAACAACATATTGTTTCATGTGCAGTGTCGGACCTTGGCAATAAGTCTGATGAAGTAGCCTATGATATCATCACAGAAGAGGAAGTGAACGGCGTATATGACAGCGACTCATTGTCCCAAGTCACAGAGAGTTCACTAGACCAGGTCACACAGCCAAACACGTGAGTGCAGCCACACTTTGGCACAAACATAGCCAAAAACAACACACCTGGGTATACAAAAACACAGACGAATAATGACGAACCTGGTATACGCAAGCACACACAAACACATTCTGTGAACTACTCTATAACAAGAATCTCTCTGACTGATGAATATGTGCATATTTAGAAAACTTACCAGGGGGTGTACTTCCATTTTCACAACTGTAATTCAGTCAGTTTTGCAAATGCTGGTATCCAGAGCACTTACATAAGTAATTATAGTTAAGTGTCTTTGTCAAGTGCACACCAATATTCATCTTGTTGGTTTGGGATTTGAAGAAGCCAACTTCGAGTTACTGGCCCAAGGCTTCAAATGCAAGGCTACTGTTGTTATATTCTGTTGCCTTCCATTTCTGGGCACCTGCTGTTGAAAAGAATGTAAGCCGGCCCAGGGGAACCCTAGAGTGAAGTCGATTCATGCATCGGGATTTATCATTTACAATATAATCTATTTTTTTTATTAATGTTACATACTTCAGATTGATTAATCCTGATTTCTCCTATTATCTGTGTTGCGAGATGAAATCAAAAACACACCATGAAGAAAAAGAAGCAGTGTCGGCCTTAATGATTCTGTGACTCATCATAGGGGCAGTCAGTACATCACTCTGTCGTCTTTAGTCTGTCCTTTGAGAAACCTACAGTTTCTGGGGGCAGAATTCTTTTCAGAGGGCAGAGTCAATTGTGTTCATGACGGCTGACAAGCTAGACTGAAGTGAGGTGTAGATAATTTAATTATTTTATTTTTCGGAAGCTGTGCAACTCTAACTCTGTAGTTGTCATCATACATGGTATTTCTCTCCTCAGACAATATCATTCTTCTTATATATGTATAAGCAATAAGGCATGGGAGAATATGGTATATTAGCAACAGATTACTCATTGTGGAATGCCTGGACACAACGCTTAGCCATATTCTAGCAGTATATCAAAAACCCACAATATGTCTAATTTTTCTTATAAACCTGTTACCATTGCAATTACACTAATAAAATGTGATGTGAATTCATACCAGTGCTATACGGTCTCATACCATGGCCATCAGCAATCAGGAGTGAAACCACCAGGTTTATGAACAGTAGTATGCAGTGTGGTAGGCATAGTTCTTATCAAGGGATATTGGGATTATTTACACAGTGTCGTGCCAAACATCATTACTGGGCCATGCTACACATTCACCAGGATTGATGGAACTGTTAAAGGAGGTCCTGTCATATCAATCAAGTAAATCAGGTACACAGTAGACATGTGGTCAAAGACAGGTGCCTGGTTCAAATGATCTTTTGACATGTGACTGGTGCCCTGCAGAGAAACAGGAGACCCTACCCCTGATGACCTGGAAGAGAACGTACCCACTGTGCAGGATGCAGAGATTGCACTCCTCATGTCTGGAGAAGTCACGTGAGTCTGACATGAACTAACAAACACAGGCTGCAGACATTTTAATGACGGAATATATGAAACCATTTCGCCTTGTCATTGCGCGTCAACAACGACCATGACAATACTATAGCACTTGTACCACAGCTACTACTATCTGTAAGAAACACCTATTACGTCACCTGATCTACAGTAGACACACAGCTACTACTATCTGTAAGAAACACCTATTACGTCACCTGATCTACAGTAGACACACAGCTACTACTACCTGTAAGAAACACCTATTATGTCACCTGATCTACAGTAGACACACAGCTACTACTATCTGTAAGAAACACCTATTACGTCACCTGATCTACAGTAGACACA
>JACXGM010021859.1:0-17252 GCA_016801145.1 Umbra pygmaea | reverse complement strand
CTGTAAATTGTGATAACTTTCCCATCTCTATTTCTCTCGCTCATGTTCTTTTATCATTCTTTTTCTCTTTAATTTTTTTATTTTTTATTTAAATATTTATACAGTATATTTCATTCTTTCTTTCTTTACCTGTAACTTGTGTTAACCCTCATGTTATGTTGTGGGTGAAATTGTCCCATTTAAAAGTTTAAAAATACAGGAAACGTATATGTAATACTTTATGGAGCATGAAACCTTTTCTCCTTAGCTTAGTTAGTGTAATGAAAATGGAAATGGAAAATCACTAATGTAATGTGTTTGAACCCCCCCCCCCTGCAACTTCATATAACTACATATCTACACACACACACACTGAGGGAATTTGTTCCTGGACCTCAACTATGCCCCTTTCCACACTTTCTATCATATCATTCTATCCAAGATGGAAATAACTTGTATATCCTACAGAAAAACACTGGACATGTAGTTCTAACAACATATGCATCTGTGCTCTCTCAGAGGTTGGAAAGATGAGCAATATGAGCTGAATAATAACAGCCCAGGATGCTCTGGAACACATATTTTATCAAAAAAGTGATGAAGACGAGGAAGTATCTGAAAGTGAAGACGATCTTGAGATCAATTCTGAACATGATGATAAATTGTCAGATGAGGGTATTGTCCCACAGCCATCAACTCCAAGAGAAATAATCACAAGAAAATGGCCTTAATAGAGGGGAGTTTCATTTGCCATAGTAAGTTAAGTCGCTGCTTTGCAGGACAAGCTTTGTCATGATAGTCAGTGGTTCGAGCCTGACTGTGGCTTCTCCGACTTTGCCCAGCACCTCCAGAATGAGGCAGTGCAAATTGGCACAGCGCTGCCTGGGATTTGTTATACATATGATGGGTTCTCTATCTTGCCACGTCACTCTCCAGGGACTCATTTTTTGCAGATTGGGCATCTGTAAATTCAATCTCAAAAGTATAGTTAGTGAGTTTAATCATCCCACGCATGAGCTGACTAAAGGCTTATGTGTTGATGAGCAGTGTGAAAAAAATCATCCGGCTTAGCAACATGTGGCTTGATGAACCATGAAACTGGAAAATAAAAAAATAAATCAATCAATTAAGTGCCCTTAAGCATCCTGCATCTGTCCAAAGAGTTGCGGTGCTGCAGACAAAGAACTTTTTACTATATAGTGCCTTGCGAAAGTATTTGGGCCCCTTGAACATTTTGACCTTTTGCCACATTTCAGGCTTCAAACATAAAGATATAAAACTGTATTTTTTTGTGAAGAAGCAACAACAAGTGGGACACAATCATGAAGTGGAACAAAATTTATTGGATATTTCAAAGTTTTTTAACAAATAAAAAAGTGACAAATTGGGCGAGCAAAATTATTCAGCCCCTTTACTTTCAGTGCAGCAAACTCTCTCCAGAAGTTCAGTGAGGATCTCTAAGTTAATACTTTGTAGTGCCACCTTTTGCTGCGATTACAGCTGTAAGTCGCTTGGGGTATGTCTCTATCAGTTTTACACATCTAGAGACTGAAATTTTTGCCCATTCCTCCTTGCAAAACAGCTTGAGCTCAGTGAGGTTGTTACCAATTTGTCAGTTTTTTATTTGTTAAAATAGTTCGAAATATCCAATAAATTTCATTCCACTTCATGATTGTGTCCCACTTGTTGTTGATTCTTCACAAAAAATTACAGTTTCATATCTTTATGTTTGAAGCCTGAAATGTGGCAAAAGGTTGAAAAGTTCAAGAGGGCCCGAATACTTTCGCAAGGCACTGTATACTGTATACAGTGCAGTAGCTACTGAATTGAATGAAGCAAGCAATTGATGTGGTGTCTAAGTAATGTACATGATCTATCCCTAACAGTAATACAACCAGCACAGTTGTTATGCCATAAAACAACGATGGTAAACAATTGTAATATAAAGTATGTTGTTCTTGAAGAGAACTCAATCATAATCATAATTTGATCTAATGTTCTTTCCAGAAAAATGTCAATTTTAAGTTGCATTCATCACATGAATTAAGGTGTTAGTTTAAAGCATCTCAGAGCCGGCAAGCTGGAAACTCTTCCCTACTTGTTCCTGTAAGCTTCTCTGGATAAGACGGACTGCTAAAATTATTTAAATGGAAAACGTATTCACACACGCAAATAAAAACAGTTGACATTTTATTTACTATTTAAATGAACTTTTATTGCGGGTAGAAAATTAGTATAGTGATTATCTGACTACTAAACTGAATAAATGCTAGATGAAATCCTTAAACCAGCAAGTTAACCCTAGCTGTTCTTATTCTTTACACTGCTAAATTACAAAAATGTAACAATCAAATTCAAATAACTAGTAGTTTTCCTATTAACCATACAAGTCACCTTGATCAAGACATGATTAAACAAAGTTAAGTAATACCACTTTCTACTTTAAGGAGATTTTGACTGCTTCGGTTCTCTCTCTCTCTCTCTCTCGTTCTCTCTCTCTCTCGTTCTCTCTCTCCTCCCTCTCCAGGGTTACTCTGTATGACTACCAGGCAATTTGTAGGATTTTTGCAGAAAGCAGTGACAGTGCCTGCACACTACTGGATGTGAGTACCCCTTGTGGCTAGATAATTTGGTTGGTTTTCTAGCCAGGTTACACTCTATCTTACTGTACCTCGTATCTGTCTGATTACAATTTTTTATATACAGTTTGTCAGTTCCAAAACAGTAACTGTTTATTTCCTCTGTCACCAGCCCTACTTTTCCATCTTTGCCGCAGTGAAGTGGCTCCTTACGGAACTTGTCATGTAGGTATTGTGTCTGTAGTCTGTGTGTCTGTGTCTTGGTATACCAGTCATTAATGCGTGTCTGCACTCTTTAATTCATGGTTTGGCTTTAGAATTGTGGTGACGTTGGTTCCGTTCATGATCTGTAATGACATCCTTGTGCTGACACTGAGCTGGGACAATCCCACAATGCAATAGGGTCTCTGTGGTTATGGAATGCTCCTGTGCCTGGGTGGTCTGATGTTAGTGCAGCCCGGGGGATGGTGTTGTTGTTGCACTTGTTGTTGATTATATTTAATTAGTCTCCCAATGCTTATACATTACACCGCATTCCAAATTATTATGCAAATTTTATTTTACCCTGATTTTCCTTAATAGTTCATGCAAATGACGATCAGTATAATTTTCAAGTCACCGACCGTTAGGGTATAAGTTGAATTTCATTGAACAAACCACCAATGAAAACAGTATTTATTTAAAAAATAAAAACTCAAAATGCACTGTTCCAAATTATTATGCACAACAGAGTTTCAAAACATTTTATAGGTTGTAAAATGGTAATTTGTTGAATTTGCAGCATTAGGAGGTCATATTTACTGAATTCAAAAGCTATTTCTATCAAACACATTTTAACAGAGCAAGTTACATGTTACAGTTTTTCTCTCGATTGGTTACACACATTTTCTGAAAGCATGCCTCATACTCTCAGAACTCTACACACAAATCAAAAAACACACACACAATGGGCAAAACCTTTAAATTCTCCTGCAAAATGTAACTTTACATTTAAAACAATGTTAACTCTTCTCAAAATGGTATTTTGTTTCCAAATGACACACAAACCATCATAAGATTAGACATTTATAAGAACCAGTTGAACACTTATGTGCTCAATGTAAAACACTATGATGAATTGAAAACACTTCTACTCCATTCATCAATATGACTTTGCCTTTTTATTGTTCAGTGTTACACTTACTACAGACAGTACATACATAAGTATGTTGTAAAATATTTGAGAATATTGTTTCTATACTCAGAACACACAAATACACGGTAACAAATATATTTCATTTTTTCCACAAAAAACAATGTATGCAGTGTACATCCCAACCAAAACAAAGTTGCACATAAAGTAGTCTACATGCAAAACAACAGAAAAATGTACCGTATACAGTTACAGTAAAAACAATGTACACAGTGTACATCCTAACCAACACTACACTGTAGTACTGCAATTTTCTAATGAGAGTAGATTTCTTTCCTTTTTTCACTTTGGAAAGTCTGGATTATGGATGCTACAGTGTACCTGCTCAAATTTGGCTATACTCTTTGCCCAGCCTCCCTCATTGTTAGACCAGGGTCATCAGAGATTACGTTTCTTGGCTTTCCTCTTCCTCGTCCTCCCCGTCCTCCTCCTCTTACTCTCACTCCTCTGACTCTGCCTCTGTTTCCAATGCTGGCATCCATTGCTCCAAAACAGAAGAGCTCACCTGTTGCCCTTTTATGCTAAAGCTCTGATTGCTCATTTTAAAACTGTGTGAAAGGTGTTTGCCCATGTGAAGAGTCAGTGTGCATATTTGAATGGCAGTGTGTTCCTCGTGAAAACAAGAGATTCTCTTCATTAAAATTTGGCCAAATGCAGAAAATTGTGTGTAGTGTTTTGAAAAAAGTGTGTTTTAGAACTGCAATTTGAGTGTAAATCAGGAATTGTGCTTGTAGTTTAGCAGAATTGGTTCAGGGGGTTGGTGCATGAGTTACATGTTGTGGTCATTGTGTCCCAAGTATCAGTATTTGTGTGTAAACAATTGAGAAAAACTGTAACATAGGACGCCTTCTTTGATTTCACCTTCACAATTCTTGCATCCATTGAACTTGCGAGTTTATAGAAAGCTTCTGCTTGAATTTCTTTGCAGGATGTCAAAATAGCCTCCCAGAGCTGCTGTTTTGATGCGAACTGCCTCCCAACCTCATAGATCTTTTGCTTGAGGATGCTCCAAAGGTTCTCAATAGGGTTGAGGTCAGGGGAGGATGGTGGGCACACCATGAGTTTCTCTCCTTTTATGCCCTTTGCAGTCAATGACACATATGTATTCTTCGCAGCATGAGATGATTTTGCGACGGAAAGCACAGTTCTTCTTTTTGTAACATGGAAGAAAGTGGTCAGTCAGAAAGTCTATATACTTTGCCGAAGTCATTTTCACACCTTCAGGGACCCTAAACAGGCCTACCAGCTCTCTCCTGTCCTAAAGGGGCCTACCAGCTCTCTCCCTATGATTCCGACCCAAAACATGACTCGTCCACCTCCTTTGCTGATGTTGCAGCCTTGTTGGGACATGGTGGCCATCCACCAACCATCCATCTGGACCATCCAGGGTTGCACGGCACTCATCAGTAAACAAGACTGTTTGACAATTAGTCTTCATGTATTTCTGGGCCCACTGCAACCGATTCTGCCTGGGAGCATTGGGTAGGGGTGGCCGAATAGTAGGTTTATGCAAATCTGCAAGCATCTGGAGGATACACCTTGAGGTTTGTGGGACTCCAGAAACCAAAAAATACCTGTTTGCTGCTTTGTAATGGCATTTTAGCAGCTGCTCTCCTAATCCGATGAATTTGTTTGGCAGTAACCTTCCTCGCTATGCCTTTATCTGCACGAACATGTCTGTGCTCTGAATCAGCCACAAATCTCTTCACAGTACGATGATCAGGCTTAAATTTTCGTGAAATATCTATGCCTTGCAATTGTCCAAGACATTGCACCATCTGACGCTTTTCCATTGCAAAAAGATCCTTTTTCTTTCCCATATTGCTTGAAACCTGTGGTTGTCCTTTAATTGGGCTCACCTGGCTAATTATCACAGGTGTCTGAGATTTATTTCAGTGATCCAAAGAGCCTGGAGACAATACCATCCATGAGTTTGATTGAAAAACAAAATATTTAATGTTTATGACACTTAATTTCAATTTGCGTAATAATTTGGAACGCAGTGTATGTATAAATGTTGGTAGATATGGATCTGTATTTGTGATTTTGGGGGATATTGAGGGTTGATCTGAGGGTTTAAAATCCACACCTATTGGATGCTGAAAGGTGTCTCATTACTTAATTGTCATACTTTGATCTAATTTTAAAATATTAGATGTGGCACTTTTTGAAAACAGTGAAATATACATTATACTAGGGGCGGTACGGTTCACAAAACCCACAGTTCGGTTCGTATCACGGTTTTAGGGTCACGGTTTTCGGTTCTGTACGGTTCTTGTTATTTCTTCTTTTAATCTTAAGACTCCAGAAATATACTTCAGCATATGATATATAACTTAATTATCCACAATTTAGGATACAGTATAAAAAATAGTTATATCATGTAATCATGCACAAACAGAATTAGACTTGACTTTAAGCACATTATTGGGACCATCTAAAGCTAGGTGAGATTTTGATACAGCAAGAGGTAAGACGTTGATGATTTCAACAAGCTTTTCCTTTATTTGGCAAGAAATGTGTGTGTATTGCCATTTACCAGAACTTATGTGCCTTTTCAGCACATGAAAATTGAAATATTACAGAATAACAATTGAAATAACTTGCATTTATCAAACTGCCAACTTCAGTGTAGCTCTTACAAAAATACACGTGACGTGACCTGTAGCACTCCACACTCCACGGTTGAGGAGCGATCGCCTCCACTCGCGGCATCTCAAAATCTGACAAAAATCTATTTCTCTTTTAAAATGTTTTCAGAATTTTTTCATATCAGAACGAGACACCATTAATCTGTTTTGAAATTTGGGAGCAGCCAGAACCACGTAACGCATTCGTCCAATCAGCTGCCATGTCTTGTGTTTGTCATGCTCATCCTGTTCATCATTTCTGGTAAGTGTTTTAACAAAGGTGTTGAAAGTGTTCACAACGGCAGTAAGTGGTTTGTGCACATTAGCACTGTACCGAGTAATTGAGACAAGCGAACTGAATGGTTTGGATGTTTTTTCATGAATCGTACCACCCCTACAGTATACACTATATAACCTACAGCATGTGGACACCTGTGGAGTCGGCACCTTCATTGCAGCTATAATTTATTCCATAAGATTTTGGAGTGTCTCTGTGGGGATTAGTGCCCATTCAGCCAATTGGGCATTTGTAAGGTCAGACACTGATGTTGGACAAGAAGGCCTGGCTCTCAATCACCATTCCAATTCATCCCAAATGTGTTTAATGGGGTTGAGGTCACGGCTGAGTGCAGGGCACTTGAGTTCCTCCACATCAAACCTGTCGAACCATGTGAGTGCCCTTCACCATCCTGCGTCTGTCCAGGGAGGGTTGCGGAGCTGCCGAGGTGGCAGGGTTAGTGGGAGAAAAATTGGACAAGGACCATTTGTGAATGGAGACAATGAGGAAAATAATAAAATACTAAATAAAAAACTTGTCGGACCTCGCTTTGTATAAAGGGGCACAGCCATGATGGAACAGGAAAGGGCTTTCCTTAAACTGTTGACACAAAGTTGGAAGCACCCAATTGTCTAAAATGTCTTTATAACATGTAGCATTCAGATGACCCTTCAATGGAACTAATGGGACTAGCCCAAACCCTGAAAACCAGCCCCATACAATTATCAATCTTCCAAAAGAAGAGGTGGTTTTGGCTTTATAGTGCATGTAGGGTTTTTCAATTTTGATTGGTTTCCTGCTAACTCTTTACCCCATAAAAATTTATGAGTTTTTACAAAATAAATAATAACTCTTTACCCGAACACAAAACAAAACAGACCCAATATATGTCAGAACACTATAAAATAAATGGTTCTTGAAAGATCATGAAAATATATAATTTGCCTGTGTTTCTAAATAATGGGAAGTAATTACTTGACTTTCTTCCTCATCAGGCAGCTCTCTTACTCAGGGAGAGCAATCAGTGAGTAGGCACCTTCAAATTGTCAAAAAATATATTATTTTTAATATAGCACATTAATAGTTTATTAACACAAACTAACATTGCTCTATTAATGCTATTCTCATCTAAAATCATCCCCTGATTATAAATGTATCACAAATAGAGAGATGGTACTGAATTATAGATTGATGATATTATAGAGTGATGATATTATAGAGTGATGATGTTATACAGCAATGTTACTGAATTATAGAATGATGATATTATAGAGTGATGTTACTGAATTATAGAGTGATGTTACTGAATTATTGAGTGATGATATTATAGAGTGATGATATTATAAAGTGATGATATTATAGAGTGATGATATTATAGAGCATTGGTACTGAATTATAGATTGATGATATTATAGAGTGATGTTACTGAATAATAGATTTATGATATTATAGAGTGATGATATTTTAGAGTGATGTTACTGAATTATAGAGTGATGATATTATAGAGTGATGATATTATAGAGTGATGATATTATAGAGTGATGATATTATAGAGTGATGATATTATAGAGTGATGATATTATAGAGTGAGGATATTATAGACTGAGGATATTATAGAGTGATGATATTATAGAGTGATGATATTATAGAGTGATGATATTATAGAGTGATGATATTATAGAGTGATGATATTATAGAGTGATGATATTATAGAGTGATGATATTATAGAGTGATGATATTATAGAGTGATGATATTATAGAGTGAGGATATTATAGAGTGAGGATATTATAGAGTGAGGATATTATAGAGTGAGGATATTATAGAGTGAGGATATTATAGAGTGATGATATTATAGAGTGATGATATTTTAGAGTGATGTTACTGAATTATAAAGTGATGATATTATAGAGTGATGTTATTGAATTATAAAGTGATGATATTATAGAGTGATGTTACTGAATTATAGAGTGATGATATTATAGAGTGATGATATTATAGAGTGATGATATTATAGAGTGATGATATTATAGAGTGATGATATTATAGAGTGATGATATTATAGAGTGATGATATTATAGAGTGATGATATTATAGAGTTATGATATTATAGAGTGATGATATTATAGAGTGATGTTACTGAATTATAGATTGGTGATATTATAGAGCAATGGGATTCTAATCATTGTTCTTTTTAATAGTCCACAAAGGATAATTCCAATTATCTTAACATCGAATATTCCTCAAAATAATTTCCAGGAAACCATTAAAATGAGCGTTTAAAAAGGTATTAACCTTTACTTAATTATAAAAGATATTATATGTTCATGCTTAATTTAATCTGACCACTCTCTTGTTATGTAAATGCATTTGGGTCACACACATGTTTTAACATAATCTAGCCAAACAGAGGGACACTTTTGTTAATGTTGTAAACTTTCAGGAAATTTTTAAATAGTATTACAACATGGGCCTTTAAAGCTATCAATGCTGAAATGTTGAATGTTTAATGTCATCTAAAAGCCATTACATTTAATAATTATTCCAAGTATTTCCTTTTCTATTTTAAAAGTAATCAAAATAATACAGTAATAACAGTACAATTAATCAGTTGTAATCAGAATCATAGTTCCTAATATAAATCCTTAATTTTATTTGATTAAAAACAATTATTATTTACTATCATAAAAGGGGAACAAATACTACTTTAATTTTTAACAACAGATTTTGACTTTGCTAATAATTTAATTTATTATTTCCATGTTAAAGTAGAAACATGTTAAACAAGATGGAACCATCCTATTGTATCCACATTCTCATAATTAAAGAACAAGTTAGTGTGGGAAAAGCTGTTGTTAATTATGATAAGCCATCAGGTATAAACAATAATGATGGGAAATGATTGAAAATGATAGCAAACTGTATTGCCAAGCCAACTGGACATAATTTTAGCCAAATTTTAAAAAGAACAACGTAACTCCTTCACTGTTGATATCAGACAGGTGTTGGAATTTTTCAGACAACAAAACTGACTATCAATATGCATAATACTTAACTGCATTTAAGTGAAGCATTTAATTGACTTAATTCTTTCTCATTATTTAACCAGCTAAATTGATTTAGAACAAATTGTGCTTTACGGACAATCGTTATTTAATGAACTGTGAGAATTGTTAGCTAAATTGTGGAAACAATTAGTGTTGAATGTTCTTCTCAGGGACAGAAAGATAGAGGTTTTTGTAGAGGATTCAAAGCAACAGTAGCCACTAGGTCACCTTGATGCCCCATAAAATATTTTTAATGTCTAATTTATTTGTTTGACATTATTAATTATTCATTTATATTCTAAAAACTCACTATTGAGTTTAAGTCCCACATGTAAAGAAATAGTTGTTTGATATCACACAGAAAGTAGAAAGAAATGCTATAGACATTTCTGAATGTAAATAAAATGTAAACTACATCTAAAATGTGTATCCTTGTATTTGGTTCAAAACATGCTCTCTACAATAAAATGTAGACTAAAATTATTTTGGCATATAATTAACAGTATAATGAACATGAACGCCATATTGAAAATGTTTAACATTTTTATTCTGCTTTTTTGTTTTTACAAATATCAATTCTAGGCTCTGGTTTTCTGACATTTTGATAAATGTCCAGCTTAATAGCCAGGAGCAGCAGAGAAGAATGGAGGAAATCAATGTCAGACTGAATACATAGAAGCATTGAGTGCTGTAACCCACTGTTGGTTTGTCTGTGAAGCTGACTAGGGTCAGACGTGGTCACACCCTGGATGGGAGACCAAATGCTGCTGGAAGTGGTGTTGGAGGGCCAGTAGGGGACACTCCTTCCTTTTGTATCGAGATCAAATACCAATTAAAGGCAGTGAATTGGACTCTGCAATCTGTAGGGTGCCTTCTTTCGGATGAGATGATACATTTTACTGACTCTCTCTGGTCACTAATGGTCCTCTGGCACGTAAGAGTAGCGGTGTTTACAATGGTGTCCTGGACAAATTTACCATCATGACAACCTACTCATCCCCAGCATTTAATTAGCTCTTTCATCCCTCCTCCCTACTAATACTCAAGTCATTGCAAATGAGAATATGCTCTCAGACACATGTACGAAGGCACACACTTTCTAACACACTCCACACTTACAGAAACCGACAGAAAATACTATTCCTGAGCTGTTTCAGTAGATGTTTTGTCTGTAATGTCTTTTTCTTTAACTTTTAAACTCCAGGAAATTAATGTATATCAAAATGTGGATCAAATGTGGATCAAAATAAGCAAATAGCATTATTTTTTAATAATGTTGCTATACCTATGTTTCTTTTCTGCAGTTTTATGGTGGAGTTTAACCTGTACAGCTGGTGGTACTCTGACCTTACAGCAAAAGGTGAGTTGTAAACAAAGCAGGTTCAAGTGTTTTTTTATTTATTTTTAACAGCTGGCAGGCTAAAACTTTTCTTTTGGTGAGGTCATAAGGGGAGGACATGAGCCCAACTATAACTACTGCCCACAAACTTCCACCAGTGTCAGTCATGACCTTTTTACGATCCTCTGTATTTTTGCTCATTCACTCTTTTCAGTTAGTGTGACCACTGGAAAAACAGGATAAAAAGAGAAATAATCACCAACTTCCTTACAGAACATTTAAAAGACAGCCATGGCTCTACCTCAATTGAGCCACTGTGTACACTATGTGAGTCTGTCCTATGTGTACGTGGGTGTGTGTATCAAGGGCGTGCATGCACTTTATGATTTGTGAGGATATGTGATATTGGTAGGAAGCAATATCCGCTATGTAACTGGAGAGACAGCCTTCACACACACACACACACAGGCCAGTGCCAAGGTAGGAGCTCTACGCTACACTAAATACTTGATGGGGTGTGTAAGTCTACTGCTTCGTCTGGCAGTGAATTCTCGCAAACCAGTTTCAAATGAAGGCAATAGACAGTGCTATCTCTTGCCAAAACTAACATGTGAAATATAAGCTGTCACACAAACATGCAAATAAAAGTCTCACATGGTCTAGTATGACAACAGGAGGATGAAACAGGGCGTTGTTTGGGGAATTCATCATTATTAATTATGAATTAAATATTATCATAATTGAAACCCAATCAGTGTGAGGGGGTGTGAAAGTTGGCCTCTGAAAAGAAAATATATAGATAATTCATAATTCAAACTCAATCAGAGAGAAAGAGAGGGTAAAAGGATGTCAGCCCCAGCACCTCTTCCCCAGGAAATGGTCTCCTATGGTGTCGGACGTGGAATTGAAGACACAATTTCACAGCTTGGTAATACCGCGCTAGACTCCTGCCACGAAACAGAGCCATTCCAAAAAGCACTGGCCAGTTTGGCCCATCCTACTGTACATCTGAACCGACAGACAATGGGATCCAAGTGCGCTAATCCCAGCCGGTTAAAGGCAGCAACCCTGCGCCAGTTGGCTGCTGACACACACCAGCAATTGTAGCATCCATGTTATAGAACAAGACGTTAATCCGTGCTCCCTCCTAATCAGCTTGTTGTGGAGAAAAGCCTAAGCAAAATTGCTTTTGAATTAAATGTGGTTCATCGCTTTGTTTTGGCATAGTCAGTCATTTAGTATGTTCTGTATGCGTACGTGATGTTTGCTCATGCATCGACTTCAGTCAGGGATTGTTTCCCTTGCAGTATCTATAGTAACCACTGAGTGGCAGCATTGTGACAGCAAGTGATGTAATTATTTTAAAACCTAAAACTGATGTGCACAGGTAAATCGTATAGATGTATTCATTCAATTAAGTAATGACATTTATGTGGATGTTCTATGCATAGTGAAAGAAGTGTGTGATATGTGATGAACAGATTCAGTGTCCATTTAGTAATTAAGTAGTATTTTTATAATGTTAATACGATTATAGCGTAAATAAGTTTGCACTTTTCTCTTCTCTTTCCCTCCCTTTTCCGTAGCCCAGAGGGGTGGTCGGACCATGTTGGTACCATGTGACACAGAGTATCCCGCCTTCGTTTCAGAGAGGACCATCAAGGAGACCACAGGAAACATTGACTGTGACGGATGCATCAAGTACGTAACACACATTCACACACACACATTCAGCAAAGCTATCTAAATTAGGACATCTAAATTGATTCCCCTCAGAAATTCTATTTTTACTAAGCCTATCCCTAATTAAACCTTTAAGTCTTAACCCTGATTGTAACCCCAGTGGTCTTTTTTCAAAATGAGTTGGGAGACAGTTTGGTCTCCGTTTCTATGTAAAACATGTAAAGACTGCCAATCAAATACAGTCAGTTGTGTTTTTTTCATTCCAATAACACTTTTCTAAACTATTAAAACATTTTCGGGGAGTTAAACGGTTAGTGATTTAAACTGTTTTGTTCAAAGGACACATTTTGTATTATGTAGCTGATTAAAACCATGTCCAGCCACACATTCCTTAGATGTTTATTCACATTCCTCATACATTTAATGGAGTATATTTCTTTTTTATTTTGTTAAAACATTTATTTAGAAATTCAGGTATTTACAATCTGTTGGCTAAAATGTATATGTATAGTAAATTAATCACATATTTGTAAACATGATCTGGTAGAAATATACTGTATTTATTTTTATTATTTTAGCAATGCTGGAATGTTGGCAAATGGGCATAACCCTACAAACGTTGTCAAAATATATTACACTGTTCAGCGTATTTTAGGGCATGCAAAACAATAATAATGTTGAAACGAAAATGTTGAAATGGTTCTTTGATCTTCTTGCCTTCTAATGCCTTTGGTTGGTCCCGCTGTCTAGACCGTTGCCTCTGGTACAAAAACATGCTGCCCGATGGGTTTAAATCCTACACACATATAACTAAACTCTCTCTTCTGTGT
Source organism: Umbra pygmaea (assembly GCA_016801145.1). NCBI lineage: Eukaryota > Metazoa > Chordata > Actinopteri > Esociformes > Umbridae > Umbra > Umbra pygmaea. Next base: position 3,697 of record JACXGM010021859.1, on the reverse strand, counting down.
TTCTGAACATTTCTGTCAAATAAAGCAAAAATATTTCAGCTAGAAATGTTTCCAAGAAATCGCCTTCTGAAGGGTTTACTATTATTTTCCAATGAGACATTTTAATCCAAACGACAAATCAAATTTTTAAGAACAGGTGGTCTAATCTCAGTCTTAAAATGATCATGTACCAGGTACTGTATCCAAGGAGTTACTACTTTCAATCTCCTGAAATTCATTCTGAGAGCATCTGCTCAATGAAAAAACATCTTTATCACACATTTTATTTATTATATATTTTGTTTTAAGGTACACATGTTTGCCACTACTTTTTAGTTTAAAAAATATATACACAAGTAAACCTGAATATACTTTCCTAGAATCTAATATATGTAAATGTTGAGTGTACAGATTGCATTTTATTTTACATGTAAATTGTTTGTGTAGATTACAGAACCCAATTTATTCCGTTACTGTGGGAGGAGTGGAGATAAAAAAACACCTAGAAGCTTAAGATGATTGGTTGGCCATGTTGGTTTGATGGCCAGATGTACCTAGGACACTGTGGTTAAGACTCATACTGTTGCGATGGGATCTTTTCTGACCACTGACGGTAAGAACACCCATATGCATGTCTCCTGGGGCATTGGGATCTCCTGAGACCAGAGAAATGTGTTCCCTGCTGGCCATTCAGCACCTCTGTCACAGCATCTAGTCTTCCACCATGGACCAACCAGGATCAACCTTGCTTAGTTTTAGAGAAAAGCCAGCAGTGTGATATATTGTGTGAAGCACAGACAGGCACATTTCCTCCCACCTACAATCAAATGCATACAGTATCATTCTTGCCTAAAACTAAGATTTAACTAAGATTTCAATGCTGTAAAAGCATTTAAATAATAATAATAATATAATATGACAAGTAATAATTTGGCTAACAGTTTTTCAACTTGCATTCACATGTTGCTTCTATTTATTATTCAGTCCAATTGTACACAGCCCATGGTTGACTTTTAAAGATACAGTACTCTAAGGTTGAGCAGATACAAACAACCTTTACTGTGAAGTCCAAACAGTTATGGTACGTATTATGTTTTTTTTTTACACTGATGTATCATTTTGAGAATTTTGCAATATTATTTTAGTTCTAGTTTACTGTACTTCCACTAAATCTCCAGTATTTGTCATTCAGCACTTGGTCTACAGTACATCTGCTTTTTAAACAATGAGCCAGCACTTTTGCGTGACTGATCAAAAAAATGTTCTCATGACTCTGTTGTCCCATTGCAGCACATGTTTGCAACATCAAATCGCAAAAAAGAATCACAGAACCTAATCATACTGCAATTATATATGGCATGTATGAATTAGATCCAGAGTTTCAGGAAAACACTGTTATGATCAGATATTTTTGTGTAGCTGATTCATATAATATTTCTATAAAAAAAAAATATTTAACCTTTATTTAAGCAGGTAAGCGAGTTGAGAACAGATTCTCATTTGAAACGGTGACCCGGCCAAGATAAAAGTGTTGAGGTGCAGAAGACATAAAAGTTACACATACATTACAAGACAAAGTACAGAGTAAAAATAATAAAAACAGGAATACTGTTTATTTATATAGGCCATACAGCCATCATATAGTAGTATGTATAGGGAAGTTATTTTGTTGTTTGCTGTATAACTGATTTGTTGTGAGATCTAATTAATTCAAATAGAGTGGTCACATGTAGGAACACATTTTAAAGGAGGACACGAGTACGTGATCACGCCATTGAAATGTCCATTGTCCTCTAAACACAGTTTTAAAAATGGCGCGTCACCACCAATCCCAATTAAATGAGGTTAAGATATGTAGCATGTTGTTTGGGTAGAGGTATATACTGCTTTCTCTGATTCATTTAGCTGAAATTGTTTTTCACTCTTATTATGTCTTCTAAACCAATTTATTTGTTTGAAAGGTGAAAATTTTCATTTCAAATGGCTGATCATGTGAATGTTATCCCCCTTTAATTTTCTATGTCTATTCCGCTTATTTACTACACATATTCCTTTATAATAGATATTAGGTTATTATGGATAAGTCAGTAACACATGACAACATATTTATTGAATGTGAAAATCCTTAATTAGACTAATATCACACAATAGAGAGGCATTTCAGTACTTACAGTATATGCATACTGTACATGGTATAAACTAATAATTACTGGATAAAGTAGATTAAAATTAAGTATTATATATTTGTATTTTTATTAAGTAAATGTGATCTGGGGAGGAAAATCAAATTCAATCCACTCTTAGATTTATTTCAAGGCAGTTACATGTGAATATTGTGCCAAGGGGTGTGTAAACTTTCACAAGACACGTTTACACATTGATACACACTCTCAAACACTTTGCAGTTGAAAATATAAGCACAACACAAGCGTGGGAGAGAGGAGTGGAAACAAGAAAAAAGCTTCCTTTAGAATGGGAAAATTAGTGTGGTCCCCATTAACAATTTGGGCTTTTCTGTCAGGCAATTGTGGGGTGTTTTCTGGATCACTCCGATGGGCCTTTCATTACTCCCAGCTGTGGGGCTGCCAAAGAAACTGAGAAGGCTGTGTGTGTGCATGTGTGCGTGCATGCGCGCGTGCATGTTTATGCGTGTGTGTATGTGTGTGTGTGTGTGTGTTTTTGCCTCTTAGGGTCAGTAGGGTAACCACAGCCCTGGGTGCTATGAGTAAATGTGGACAAAGATGCAGTCAGACACACACACAAATGCAGAATAGCTGTCAAAAAGTATTGCCAGACAAATATTCAAACAGAAGAGAAGTCACCCAAGCAACGAACCCTGGAGCGAATCACACACCAAACATATCCACACAAGCCTCCGTGATTGGCTAATCCCAGAGGACCCAGGAATTTTCAAATTTACAGCCAATTGGTGAGTTGTGTCAAGCCCGAATTTGAATAAAAATGAATAAATCACAAGAAAGGGTTTGAACTCTGAACTCTATCTGAGAAAAAACGATTACTATAATCATATTGCATTTATCAGAGACTGGGTCAGGAATACATGCACACATTCACAGACACATTGTCTGATGGCACTTTGAGAAGAGCAAATTGCTGTCTGGAGATTACTAGACGAAAGCAGTTTGAGTTCATCGGGCAGAACTCTAAGTCTGACCCATCATGTTGGTTTCCTCTTAATGTTTTTTAAAGCACAATGAACTTAACAATGTGAAATGGAGTTTTTATTTTGGTTCTATGAAATTTTATAGTTCAAATTAGTAATAAAGGATATTGGCAATAAACATCTGGTTTATGTTAGTGGCTGAATGCCAGATTTGTCTATTATTTTCATTGGGACACGTGTGTGTGTTTTAGCTTTAAGGAAAAACATACACCCACATTGTGTATTTTGTGAATTTTTGTTCAGTTACTTCAGTGTGTGTGTGTGTGTGTGTCTGTTTCTGTGTGTGTGTGTGTGTGTGTGTGTTATACATATGTACACTAAGACGCTGTCAAAGTTATGCACCTGTGCTCAGTTTATAAAAGTGGAGATGGTGTGTGTGTGTGTATCTGACATCAAAGAGTGAGTCTAACTCTAATCTAAACCCAGCCTAATGGCCTAAAATGATTTAGACTCCCTCTACTGAAGTAGATACCAGGGAACTATTATCCACAGTCCCCAGGACCATATATTCAAATCTCCACCTCTCTTTGCTCT